>PNEQ01121135.1:0-84020 GCA_003012365.1 Medauroidea extradentata
TAGTTGCCCTGCCGGCCGGATGGCTGCCCTGCCGGCCGGATGGTACACTCAGCCCTCCGCATTCCTGCGGCCCGGCTGAGCTGGCCAGGCGGCACACACGTCCCTGACCTTCGCATTCCTGCAGCCTGCCGCTCAGCGCTGTGTGTTGCCAGCACGCGGTGAAGGTCCCTGCTACCTGCTGCGGGTGGCCGCTACAGCAATGTTTCCCTATTTGACTAAGCCAATAAGAATCCTGTTATTGCAATATGTCGAGACATGCAAAATTCGCGTTATCATTTGGCAGTAGACTAAACTTCACTTTCCTATACATAACATAGCATAGTCTACGATTCAACTGGCCACGAACTTTTGTGTGTTACGTCTTTACAGAGATTGGCCTCGCTACCTTGTAAGCATTCTCCGCGGCATGTCACAACAATATCGGCCAGCGGGAGACGTCGAACGAGCCTATAGTCACTTGGAGTCTAGTCAGCTGTCAGAAAATAACGCGAATTTTGCATGTCTCTAGCAATATGTGTTGCCTATAACTGGTATTCAGACGGCTACATTGTGTCAGATATACATCACTCAATCATACATGTCACAAGGAACTACGGTGTTTTCAAGGGTACGTTGGCACAAGAAATTTTTGCGATATACTAACATATCTAGCTATTATACTACGAGGTACAGAGAAGCAGAGTCTAGCGGCTATTCTTGGAACTACGTCGTTAGGAACAATTCTCGAAGCAGGTGACCATTCCTGAAGTTAAAGGGTAAGTACCGGCTAATCTCATCGTGAATGTGCATGGAAAAAAGAAGCACCAACACTCGAGAACAAAAAAAAAAAGTGGACATCACGCCTATATTTACTTGGACTATATTTGCTAACTCGCTGAAATGAGTAAATAAACCTTAACCACGACATAAAGTGCGCAATTTTGAATTCGTTCTGTCACGGTGGCCACGATCGTGACCATGCTGCAAGGGAAGTAATAATATGACAATTTCTGTACGCAACCAGTAGTAAAAGTACAATGTTTCCGGTAACTCATCTATAATCAACCTAATGGACATGTTTACTTACATGGTTAATGGTTGATTCATGTTGATATCACAGAGCTCCCAACATGCTGTTTACTAGACACACGAAGCAACCTTGGTACAATTACAGTTAACACCAAAATATTTAAGATTGGAACTCTAGGCTTACTTTACAAATTCTACTCGAATGGGTTGGTAACGGAAGCAGGGGTGACTTTGGGACACTCGAAAATAATTATTTCGCATATATGGCAGCCCTGAGTAAAGAAATATACTTATGATAAATTCAAAATAATAAATATCTACATTAAGTTTAATGAATGATTACTCACAGTTGACACACCAGGACAGTGTAAAAGTGCCTTCTTTCAAATCATTCGTATACTTTCTTTACCTGTTTGTTTAAGCATTTCCAAGTAAGTGGTGAGTAAACAGTGTGAAGAACCGTGGGAAATGTTTATTGTGCTTACTACATTCTAATGTATCCACATGACCAGCATTCTTTTATTTATTAGCTTTTCCATTTTTTTTTTTTACTGGACCAAAAAGACTTCCGGTACGCCGCTACCGCAAATTTGTTATTTCTCTGCAAACAGCTGAACTTTGTAAAATAATCGTCGTCGAATCATATCATGTTCAGCAAGTTACACTGTTCTGGAAAACTTTATGCGCCAGGCACTTCCGCAATATATTTCCTCTTTAGATAAATGGCCAATTATCACCTAGAAAGTCAAACATTCTGTCCAGCTCTCCTCTTCTACAATTATGTACAGATTTATTCCGATAATATCAAACGGAGTAACGAGAAGAGGCCCAGAAATATCTTGGGTAAAGACCCGCCTTCTGGACGTCATAGTTATGTAGTCCTGTAAACACTCTGCCCTCAATTGTGGCGGTAGGTGCAGTAAGGACCCATAGCCCCATAGGCCCATTTTCGGGAGTCATTATTATTAGATTCTCCATGTTTTTGTCGACGTGCCTACAAATTTTCGTGGAGAAATGTTGATCCATTCTGTTGGTATGAGGGATTTTCGTGTTGGCCGCAACAAGTTTATTCTGTTTTCTGCTCCATAACCAAATCTTTCAACCTTGTTTCGCCAAAAAAATTAGTTTTGGAGTATAGGCCCTTACTGCAGCTACCGTCTCAATTACATGTTCATTGGTTGCTGCTCCAATCACAAGCCAGTTGTACAACTGGCAAGACAGTGCACTGTCCGCGAGGGTTTTCATGTAGGTTTCCTATTGTTTGAAATTCCTCAAGGATGAGTTTCATAAACTGTAATACTATCGCAAACTTTACTGGCAGCAGAGTTCTAAATATAACTTCTTTTTAACTGAAATAGAGGGAATCCGGGGCCTTTAGTACAAAGGGTAGAATCAGTGTTATTTAACAGAAGACGTAGTCTTTAAGCTCACTACGTATCAAGCTTTGTAGCCACAGAGTTCAAATGGAGAATTTATGCCGAAATGACATACTTATCAGTGAATCCACTTGATTGATAACACTTATTCCGAAAATCACTTTATGTTAAATTTCTGAACTAACTGTATCATTTAAGAAACTTCGCAATTTATTATTATTATTTTTTAACTTTCATATATACTAATTGATTGACCCAGGAAGGAAAAGGGGGACGGACCCTTCCTGGGTGCGCACATGGTTGCCTGTGGAACCATTTGAATGGAAGGGTCAGATACACTCCGCAGTTAATACAATTTATTAGCAGTGAAAAAATCGCGTTATTTCTTGCTAGCATACTAGACTCCAAATGGCTCTACACTCGTTCGACGTCTTCCATTGGCCAGATATGTCGTGGTCTGCTGCGGAGAAGCCATATGTTCAGTAATAAATAGGGACCCTTGTTTTTCGCGAAAATAATTTTGCTTCACTTTGTTTCAGTGCCTTACGTGCACATCTGCAGTTCTGCTTCGTGGTCAGTTATTGGGTATTGTAACTGTCACTAGTCTTGAGATTTTACCAGCAAATCACAGACGTGTGGTGTTGCAGGAAAGTTTTCGTAATTGGCTCTGTCAAATGAGATACGGCTCTTCACACAGACACGCTGCCAATAACCATGAAGCAGAATTGCTGATGTGCACGTAAGGCAGTGAAACAAACTGGGGCAAAATTCTTTTCGTGAAAAAACAGGATCCCAAGTAATAAAACGTTCAGGTAGTGTAACCAACGTCCAGTAAAGCGCTCACACACGTACCCGACGTCATACAGAAGTTCGCGGTCATTTTGAATCACGCTTGTACGCGGGCATACACAGGATGGTAAGCCTAGTCTTGTCATCAAACAATAACGCGAATTTCGCAAGTTGCTACGTATAATATGCGGCCGACCGCTAAGCTCAGTGTGTAGAGTTCCTTGTCGTTGGGACAAGGGTCCGTTCGATTCCTAGTCGGGGAGGAAAATATACCGGTACCTTTCGGGATTCAGAACCTGATGTTGTGTTGTCCCCTATCAACATCCTGTGGAAGACAATGGCGAACCAACGCAGTTTCATCCTCGCCTAGTTACATCTCAGGTGTTCCCCCTGAGGTTCAAATCAACTCCCAGGCTGAAAACTATAGCCTGTTTACTTTAAACTGAGCACTTAGCAGCACTTTAACATCCAAAAACGGTATTTTATTTCGGCCAAATATGTTAAGTTTTGAGATTGAGGGAATGTTCACACTGTTTTTTTTGGGGGGAGGGGGGTTTCAGGGGAAGCTTTCATGTCAAGAATATTTAAGGTGATTGCAAAATGGCTGAAAGACACATTTAAGAAGTGCTCACTTTATCATGAACAGTCGATAATAATTACAGCCACTATTTTACGTTGAAAAGATTTTTGCACCATTTGATTTCAATGCTGTATGTGAACAAGTGCAGCAGTTCTTCATGATCAGTGATTGGTTGTTTAAACTGTCATTTGTCTTGGGATTATACTGGCAAATAACAGACTATGACGTCACAGTGACCTTATTCTGATTGGTGCAGTCAAATAATAGACGTGGTGAACAAAGACACGGCAAACTCGTGTCCCTGCTTATAATCCATCATCATCCACGTATAATATATGATTAACTGATTCTCCAATATCAGTATCAGTATCCAGTATCAGCAGTACAACTGCCACGCGCTCGAAGAATATAGTCGGATCTTAGGGTTCTTTCCACACTAGGACACTTGTGACCGTCACGTGCGACTCAACTTGGATTTACATTTGATACTGAATTGTAGCTTTCGCACTGGGCCACTGCACTGCCTTGATGGGTCACTGTGACCATGTAGTGTCCGAATCCTGCCACCGGTGAGATAGTAGGTCCCTGTGTGGGCAGGTCACTTCTGGAGTTTTATATCGGAGCTTTCAGACTAGGGCACTGGTCCTACGTAGAAAAAATTGGCAATGTTGGTCGTATCTGACACCAGAGACTCTTGAAGGCCTATTCACAATTGCGATGTCCGAAGTTGTGTCCTAGGACAAGAATGCGCTGATTGGCGCACGTGGCTCTGTGACGTCACATCAGTGTTCGAAGTTACAGTGTCTTAGGACAAGCTTGGTCCTAAGCCAAGTATTCACTTAATCTTAACATTTGTCCGAAGTTGTGGCCTAAGACAGAAGAAAATGTCAACTGTTTTCGCTTTCGCCAGCGTTCGTAACTAGGTATAAAATTTAAAACATAGAAACTAAGCTCGGAAGTAAACAGAAGGTTTAAATCAATAGGAGCCGGACAAAATATTAACGAATTACAGCTTCGTACCAGCTTCGAGCACAATAAATGTGAACGCGAGGGTAAATCTAAAAACGAACTTCGGGCACGTCCACGTCAAACTGCCACGGTCACGTCCGTGGACACGACCATTTATAAACAGGCTTTTAGAGACCTATGGAGTCACTTGCAAAGGTCACTAATGTAAAAAGACCCTAGACCCGTTGCCTTGAAACACTACCACGCTTCGCAACTAAAAACAAAAATTGGTTCTTTTTTTCTCCCTTATCGGATCACGACGTTAGAAGCTGCAGAGCTAAAATTCTAAGCTGCGTCACCAACTAAATAACAATTTTTTTTCCGAAGTATTAATACGGGTACTAATCTGCATAAAGCATTAAATGCGCATCTAGTTCACCGCTGTAATTATTCCGCATGTTCCGACCAGCACCGCTCATGTAAGGCTCGGTGAAATGAAACGAAACCAGGTCGTTAAAAGAGGGTTTCATTGTAAGAAACAGAGCTCTGTTTCAAGAACTCGTTGTAGCCGGGTGCGGCAAACACAATATAGTACTTCCAGAGCAGTTCCCTCGGAAAGTGAGGTTAATGAGTGTGTCTACTACACCCGCCTCTCTCTGTCCCTCTCTGTCCTCTCTCTCTCTCTCTCTCTCTCTCTCTCTGCGTGTTTCTTCCCGGCCTCGCTGAACCACTTTTAATTAAACTTCATATTTACGACTTTCAGGGACACGCAGATGGCTCTGCGGTCAGCTACCAACTTGCCCTGTCCTCCTTCCCCTCCCGTAACTGCTGGGGTTGCTGGTTCGATCCTAGGTCTCGTGGGATTTCGAAGACTGTGGGAGACACTACTGTAACTGGAATAGAGGAGTTGGTATTTCTACAGATTTCACCACTCACATTATTTTTTTTCTTGTTTCTTCCATCGCTGCCCACGTGACAGCATTGCGAAGGGTGGGAAATAAGATCGGCTGAAACAGTTTTTATGTCACACTAGTCATCTTCCTCGCATGAACGTTATTTTGTGATCTCGTTTACTTCTGGTCAATAATGACGTGTCATGTGTTTTCGATTTTCCCTCCCTATGCATCGATACGGTCGAGCTATTGAAGTACTCTGTGCTCCAGGTTAGTGCTTATGTAAATACCAAAAGTAAATTATTAGGATTTTTCCTGTGTCGACACCAAATGAGTTAAAAAATAAGTTTTAAATTATTTTCAATAAACAGTCAATACATATCGAAATCCCTGAACTACAAGATATTTGTATTATAACTATGGTACCACTAAATATTTATTTCGGGTGTTTTTATTTTTTATTCTAAAAATGTTACTTTACGATCTAAGAAGTGGTGAAAAGTGTTTTCAATGAATCGTCGATGTATCTCGAAATCGAAGGAATGTCATCCTCGTGTTCGCTTCAATTTAGGGGAGGGGGTGTTTCTC
Source organism: Medauroidea extradentata (assembly GCA_003012365.1). NCBI lineage: Eukaryota > Metazoa > Arthropoda > Insecta > Phasmatodea > Phasmatidae > Medauroidea > Medauroidea extradentata. The sequence continues at coordinate 6,183 of PNEQ01121135.1, forward strand.
CGGTTGGCGCAGTGGCTACAGCACTCGCCTGCCACCAATGTGTTCGATTCCCGGCAGGGTCTGTCCCCGAGTTTTTGCACGTGGGAATCATGCCGGACGATTGCCACTGGTCGGCGGATTTTCTCGAGGATTAACCTTTTCATCCGCTCCTTCTCCATACTCACATCATGTCACACCTCACCAGTGCTAAAAACCTAGACTGCAGATACTGACAATAATCTCTTCACTTTAGTGTGACACCCACTCAAGAAGTTAAAAATATGTTTTATGAAGTTTTTCAAAATTCAGCATCAAAGTGTGTGTGTGAAAATAAATGGAATGTTATATATATACACATCGAAACCCGTAGTTATTTTTCGATTTATAATTAATATTACGGAAATAACAGTAAACTAATTCTCGGATTTTTTCAAACTCAACCTCGCAGGAGTGTAAAGATGAGAAATTTGTTATTTAAATAATCGTCTATTAAGCATTGAACCAACTGATTATCGTCGTGATTTTCACTTTAATCTGATACTCAAACAAGTGATTTATTCGATTTCCATAAGGGGGGATAATACATAACCATTTTGTTTTCAATTAGTCCATGGTAACTATCTGACCTGTTTAGATTTGGAGGAAACATTTTTTTTTTTTCAGAGTGATGATTACCTACGTAAATACCTTACATATTTGTATATTTTTTCTATTGAAATGAACTGATAAACATGTACAAAACTATGTTAACCTTTCAAGGCAGACCATTAGGAAATACAGTTAGCTTAGTCATCGAGAAATCTCTATGTATAAAAGAGAACACTGAAGGAATGACTGACTGATTGACATATAAAAATGCAGCCCAAACCACTGGACCTAGAATCTTGAAATTTTTGTGTAGATTCCTCTAAGGTCGTAAGCGAGCACTAAAAAGGGATTTTTCGAAATTTGACCTCTAAGGGGGTGAAAACCCGTAAAATGTATTTTCGAAGAAATGTTGATAGAGCTCTAACCCGACGGCCTATATCATCGAAAATTTTACTGCAATGGGACGCACATAAAAATGCATATTAGCCCATTTCAGAATTATTTGAAATTCAGTGTTTAAGGGGATGAAAATACCTTAAATGTGTTTCCGATTATTTATCGATATCTATAGAATCCTTCGGAATAGAGAGTTGGATTTCACTTAAAAATGTTGCTTACGTAAATACACAAAAATCAGTTTCTGTGTTTTTTTTTTTTTTTTTTTTTTTTTTTTTAATTCGAACCCACGCAGTAAAAGTGGGGAAAATATGTATTTTGTGCATCATCTGCATAGTTGGAACAAAATTGGCTATCGTCGTGATATTTACTTCAATTGTTTACTTATAGTGAAAAATACGTGAAATGTGTTTTCTATTAATATTGTCTATCTATCGTACCAATCGAGAAATCGAAGTGCTCTTTGATTTAGCTGATGCTTATGGAAATATCGAAAATATAATTTAAATATATTATCAGAATTCGGCACCAAAGAGGTACAAAAGGGCGAAATATGTTTTCGATCCCATTGACGTTTTATATATCGATGTGATTTTGTTTAAGATATATGCTTACTCAAATACCTAAAAAGTAATTTTACGAATTTTCGAAATCCCCCACCTAAGGATGTGATAAGGGGTGAAATGTGTCGTGTTTTTCACGTTCAAGACACGCCAGTAAAGTAGTCTAAAATGTGATTGAAGTGTTTTTTTTTCCTTCGAAATTTAGTCTGTTAGGAGGTGAAAATACCGGGAATGTGTTTTAAATAATTCCTTAATATATATCGAACCCGTCGATATATTCAGTTTATATTTGCTTCAGTATGAAGATTATGAGAGTGGCAGCATGAACGTTCTAACATTTTTCAAAATTCGAACTCTCAGTACTGTACAGGGGTGATGAGTGGTTTTTAATTAATGATCGATTTTGCTTCGATTGAAAGGGATACTGTTGTGATTTTCACTTCACTTGGATATTGAACAAATATTTAAGTGGATAAAATACGATTTTTCGAAATTTGACACCTAAAGGAGTGAAAAGATATAAAATTTGTTTTCTATCTAACCGGTAGAGATATTGAGGTGTTGTTCGCGTTAGAATGATGCTTACGTAAGTAGTCTACCTAAAAAAGTTATGCAAGTTTTCTTTATTTTGTAAGATTAAGAAGAAAACATAGCTTGTAAGCTTTCATAGCGGAGAACCGAAAAGCAAATACGACCATCGAGAAATAGATTATAAAGGAATTTGTTCTACAGTTCTATCTATACGTGTTATTGTACAACCTCTATAAGCCTAGGAAATTAATATTTTATTTTTAAAATTAGTTTTCATAAATCATTTCGAGGTTATGTGGCGAAGCTGTTAGTAGCTCCGGTATATCGTTCGGGAGGTTTGGATTCAAATTCCTTTAAAGGCTGTGCAAATGTCTGACACTCAACAACTGCAACGTAGATAAAATTAGTGCATATTAGATTAAGTTGTTCAAAACTGGAAAAAAAAATGGATTGTGCTATCCGCTGTCTACTGAAGTTCCTCGACAGCGTCAGCCCACATATACCATCTTACTAACATTAAGGTTGAGGTCACAAATACGATTATATTTCTGCAAAACATAAACCCGCCAAATCTCCCAATTCGCACGTAACTTCAAGTGAAGGTTTTTAAAACAAATATGTTGTTGAGGGCACCATCACCAATGTTCGTTCTCGGGGGAAATCAGTCTTTGTAACACGTAAACAACACATTTCATACAATTACCCTCTTATATTTAAGAGATGAAATTACCCCACAACGTCAACTTTGATGTGACCATAAATAGGGCCCAGGCGTAGTCGCTATTAGTGAAAGGGACAAACTTAAGACTGCTTTTCGCGTGGCAGATGTGTAATTCTAACACTTGGTGACTGAACTACCCACCTGGCGTACGAAATGGATTTTCGGTTAAAGCAAATATTATCTGCTATGAGTAATACACGCGAGCAAACCCGTGGGAGCACTGCTAGTCACATATACGGTAATACATTTAGCAATCATCTAGCTACCCGTAATGTGGTCGAATCTCTTTGTGCATGGAAGTACATCTACTCGCATTAGTGTTTATTGGGCGTTGGACCCATAAAATTTATTTTTTTTTATATTTGTGCCAAACACTGTTCAACTTCTGTTCATCATATAACACGTCATTTCCCCAAATTAACAAAAAAAAATTATGTCCCATAGTTTTTACGTAATCACTCATCAAAGTCACAAAATGGCCATTGCAGTGTAGCCAAAAACAAAAAAAAAAAGTAATAAACTAATGAAATTAAAATTACAGGAACTGAAAGTCAGTGTATCAATGCAATTCATGACATGTTTGATAAAAGTTAGTTCTGAAAAATTCAGTAGTAGCCAAAATTCAAATTTATGCACAAATGTACTTATTTTCATCAATTATTAAAAAATACAAAAATGTATCGCTTTGTGTTTACAAAAGTGTCTTGAAGTGGCTCACATCATTATGAATCAATGTGTATTATCTTGCTTCTGCGAGTTAATTATTTTTTATTATTTTGCCTACCCCGCAACTGACATTTTGTGACTTTGATAGATGATAATGCTAAGACTATGGGACCTATATTTTTTATTTGGGGAAATGACATGTTATCTGATGTGTAAAAGTTGAACAGTGTTTAGCACAAACATAAAATCTTGAATTTTTACGGGTCCAACAACCTTAAAGGATCCAGCCAACATTAAGAAGCATGCTACAAGTACTAAATACGGGCAAAGCTGAGGACGGGCAACTAGTGCAAAACAAATATACAGCTCTGTATTTACAACAAACATTACTTCTGCTGTAGTTCTATGTCCAAATGCAATACTAGCTTAAAACACCCCATGGCAAAATGTTGTACAATATTCCCTTGCTCATTTTAGTGAAACGAAAACTGTCTTAACAACTAGTGGCTAGGAAAACTTGTAAGCGTACTGCATTTGTTTGAATATTTCCAGTTCAATATTAGGTTTATTTGTTTGCACAATAGCTGTCATACTTAAAAGGGAAGCTATTATGTCCGACATTGTACAAAGAAAACTTAGTTCACTTAATAGATTTCCGTCGAAAAAAAACTGTGGTAAATTTACCTTACAGTTAAGGGAAGCAATATACTGTTACATTGAGGCATTGGTAAAAATTGCTTTACAAGTGTTGCGCGAAAATCCATTAAAGGTAATATAATATTTCCTTGCTTTGAAAGTGAATATTTTTTCTAATCAGGCCTGTTAAAATATGACTGACATACAGCTAAGCCCAACACATCTGTACCCGTCGTACGGTAAGATTACACTTTTAAAAACAAACTGTTGAAAAAAATACTAGGAATACTTCCGTTATTACCATATAACTATGTAAGCAAATGGAAAAATATTACAGTGAGATTAATTAATTACTTAATTTCTATAGTTGCGCGTTCGCGAGTATGAAAATTGTTCGTAGTAATTATTTTAAAAGTGAGTTAAGGAGGATGGCTGAGTTAGCATTGATGTCGTAGAAATAGTTCTTCTGTATATTATGAACAGCGGCTAAAATATTGCAAATAGTTTAATGGAATATGTACATAATGGGTTAATTTTAATGAAATGAAATAAAATGTATATTTACAATAGAACATATAACAATATTTTAGATGTGACGTAGTTAGTGGCGGCGGATGAATAATGTACGTAGGCTTGCAGTGCCGCCGTCAGCCTGGCAATGTTATTGTTGACGTTTGGTGGAAGGATACATAGTTGGTGTGGAAACAAATCCAAGCTCGAAGCAGGGCTTCCAGAAAGTATATAGTTAAAGTACTGCAGGTACGGCTTGAAAGGCAAGTGCATTATCCACTTCACTACCGAGTGACGTATACACAATGGTTACGAAAGAAACATGCCGGTCTCAGTACCATGGCCGGTATACTGTGCGTGAGGTCCTGAGTTCGAATTGCTGTTCGGACATAGACGTTGTGTTGCACCTTCACCTCACTTAACCCTCGCCGTCTCTTAATGCCATGCTCTCTTGTTGCTACTGTTTTGGGATAATTATTATTTTTTTTTTAATCTTAAACAAGAGCAGATATCAAAAATCTGTTTGGAATTTTTGTTTAAAATTATTTTTGCCGTGGTAGCTATTTTTTTTAAACAAAAAAGAATATGATTTCGACTAAAAAGAAAATTAACCAGAATTTCGTTAATTATATAATTAGCTAAAACAATAGTAGTATTTACTGCCTTGAAAAAATCAGCCAACATGAAGAAAATTATTTTAAATAAAACTGCCAAACATATTTTTGATATCTGCACTCGCTTAGGCGTAAATAATTAATGTTGCTAAAAGAAATAGATACAAGAGTGCAAGGCCATAAGAGGAGTCTTCGGCGGTGTCGAAACTCCACCTTTGACGCCTGGGAACAACGTAGCGATAAGAGCCAGTGTCCCACCCTTAAGAGGGCGTGGCACATAATTCAACGCTAAAAACATTAATACATAACTGTAAGTTTCTTCAAGCCAGTTTGCGATAGTTAAACAATAGCAGACCTAGACAATAGTATTCGCCAACGTTTTAAACAAAATTGTTTCCAGTGTTACGAACTTCTGAGGCCCTAAAATCATGTTTCTAACAAGCGTGCTGAATTTTTGAAAATATAAAAACATAGTTTCAAGTGTGTGTTATTTTTGTAGGTAAACATAATATGAATAAATTAAGTGGTTTCGCGTAAAAAATAATACGTGTGACACGCTGCAACGCCGTCCATGCGCCTGTCGAGGACTACTCTTTTAAGACCTCGTTAAGGGTCCATAAAACCCCTTCATCACAAAATGAATCATAATCGCGATACTGATGGTATAATACGTGTAAATTTTCTCATGTTTAAGATGCACAATGTACAGTCAAAATAATTTTCACTTAATTTCACAAATGTAAAGTTAGTGCAAAAGTTTTTGGCACTGATCAGTTCCAGGGTCAGTCCTCTTTAACGAAAGAGCCACCCTAAATAACGGTACGTTCAACGAAAAACTGGTACGTTACGCCGCACAAGTTATAAAACGGCCAAGCTGTTGTTTTTCTAGTCACACATTGTGCAAGCTCTTGATTACTGGTATATTTACTGTTACGGTGCCGTGAGCCGGCCTTAGCAAGTGTAGTTTCCTAACCAAGCCAGCTCGGCCAAGAATCTTCAAATGTTTAGTACACGGTCTACAATAATTTTCATCGTCATATTTTAAATTTTGTATTTGTACAAGATTTTTTTCTTGCTTTAGACATAAGTGGTGACTAAATTTTCTATGTTATGTAATTTATTTTATCTCTCATAGTTTTTGCGTAGAGACTCGTAAATGTCAAAATTTGCATTTTACGGTTTTATGTACGATACTAAAACCAACTGACATAACAAACTGAAATTGTTTTTACAATAAATAGAGATGTTGTAGGCTACAAGGTAATCTATATAATTTTTTTATTTAAAAAAAATTATTTTAACTTAACACTTCAGCAATGTTTTTAATACAAACATATTTTACATATTATATAGAATGATATATTATTTATTATATTTTATTTATTAATACGACCTTGGCGCCGTGCACACTCATACAAACACACGGCCAGTAGGCGGGCGCCTTAAGAACAATGAATGAAAGGTGTATTGAAGTATAGAGATTGCAGAACATTGCAATAAACCCAATTTATATGTACGGCAGTAAAATTGCTTGAACGTGACATTACAGAGAAATCAGTTTGTCAAACGACGCTACGTAGCATTTGCAGAAACTTGCGCAATTATTCTACGTAATTTCCTTTCTCCAGCTTGCGATTGTTTTGAGTCAGGTACCTGTCTTCTGCTACACTGTGCGTGATTTTTAACCTACCCGAAAAGGAAATAAGGTTTTCTTAACAAGCTTTCGACCAAATTTTATTCTTTCCTGTCCTGCAAAATTTTAGAATCGTTGCATTGTGTGTCTACGTGTAAAATACTGAAAAACTAAATTTTATGGTTTAAAATGTGTTCCAATACAAAATTGCGTACATATTATCTAAATTTTCAAATTTTTTCTTCTGTAATACAGGAAATTCCGATAACAACTACACATTTTAATCTGTGAAAACTTGCTCAGGCAAATACAAAACACGGCAAATCTTCCGCTAGAAGACTACTAGTGCTGCGACAGTAAAGAAGTCACATTTTATTCCTCAGCGCCAAGACTTGACCTTCATAGACCTTGGCAGTAACAGAAGCGAAAAGACGTGATTTTTATTGTATTCGTTTTCTCTTTGGATTGTCATGGCGTCGGAGTTCATTAAGTTTGGGCTAGACTGCAATTTAGTAGGAACTATTTTATGATATGTGAGGTAATTTACACGTAAGAAATGTCACATTTACAATTTATAAAATGAGATACAAACATTTTACAGTATTTCTTAAAATAAAAGTGGTTGTTTAAACAAATACTTCACATTCCATGTAGCTTGTACGCCCCGAGAGGTGGTAAAATAATAGTGGTTTAAAAATCCGTTATTTCACCTTTAATAGTGTTTGTTATTATCTGATGTTGAGCCGCGAATCGTCATGTTTACCATTTTTAAATATTAGGTTAATACACAAACTACTGTAATTGCTGTATCTCAAGTGCCACAAGTGGTTATATAAACCAATGTCTCTAATCCACGTGGTATTGTTTATATTCCTGTACGATCTGAGACCTGGTACGATTACAACAATGAAAAACCTTTCCTTGTCGCTTCTGTTACACTTATTTATTTTGTGGTAGTGGGTTTACATAGCATAACATTTCTTTTTTTCTAAAATGACACCTAATGTACATTTCTACCGACATTCCCCTACAAATTTTTGGTCGTGAAAAGCTACACAGGTTTAGTTATATCGTTAATGTAAAGTACATGATCTCTTTCTTTCCCGTACATATTAGTATCAAACAAATCTTCAATTCATTATTTGTATGTATCCAAAAAATTAAAAAAAAAACAAAAATTATCTCTATTTTCATTCAGGCTATGTATGTACGAAAAATTCAAAAATTTAAAAAAATCTAATATTTTCAGAAAAAGAAACATTCTAAAATAACCATAGACATACGTATTTGTTACTATTGTACCATTAAACCCAATTCTCTATCGACTATATCCAAATATTACCCTGGTCCCCGAAATTTGTTTTCCGTTTACTAAAAAAAAAAAAAAGTAAAGTAACATTCTTCTTGATAGCGTAACGTATTATGACTGCGCCACTTAACTGAAATAAATTTTTCTTGTTGCGAGTTAAACAAGTCATACTATGTTGCTGCGAGGTGGTCATTAGTAAGGACTCTCATTGTTACAACCGAACAGGAATTACGTTATTTTATGGTCGAGGAGTTATTACGTCAAGATATTTTGCGAAGTCGTCAGTGTGGTACCCTCTTGATTCATTTTTCACAGTGGATTCTCTTCCCTTCTTTGTGCAGGTGATCGCACACCGGCTCCTTATTCGCCATCTTTAACTTCACTAATGATCATTAGAGTCTTCACAAAAAGAACAGAGGGAGATAATGAACCCGGACTGGCATTTCGCTAGCATTGCGAGGAAGCCATTTTATCCTGTGCTTTTGCAACGTGGGGCGTAGTTTGCCCGAGACATTACCTAGTTGTACTGCAACCGGTTAATTAGCTCTTTGCCGTTTACCTCTCGGCTATTATTAAAAATAATATTACAGTTCCAGGCTTTATTTGAATTTTCCGGCTATGTCGCACTGCCAAAGTGATACGGCTATAACTTATAAAAAATGTGTGAATTAATAAGACAAAAATTTCACTTTTGTTACTGAAAGCTGAATAATATCGTTTTGCTAAATGGAACAGCTAAACTTTCACTCGTGCAGTAGTAAAGCAACTTGTTTAAATGTAACCTTGATTATGTTTGTCTTCTTCATTGAATAGTTATTACTGCTCTGGAGCTTAAGACATACAACCTTAAGGCTTCTGCCTACCTCATAGCTCCGGCGGCAGCAAGGATAGGGCATTACAGGTTAAATTATATTCCTAAATATCTCAGTCACTTTCAAACCTGCATGTATGCCACCGGTGACTTTTTTGTTCAGTACGATACGGCCCACACTGCTACGGAATCTTTTAGCAAGTTATATCAATACCCTGAAAACGATTAAACACTCGAAACTCCGTACTCATAAAATTATTTTCACATTTTCGTTTACGTAGCAGTATTCTCCTCTCCTCAATGCAGAAAATGGATTCTATCCTAAAGCGATATCTCAAAGGATGACAGAGCTACACGGAATTTAGTTTAACATGTAAAACCCTATCCTTGCTCCCGCCGCGCTCCGAGGTAGGCAGAAGCCTTAAGGAAATCGTTTAAGGCTGTGTATTTAAAAAGTGCCGAAGCTTTAAAGTTCTCCTCTCCTTACGGGAATTACTAATTCTAACATATGGCTGTATTACTTTGACGGTGCGATGTAGCCATTTTTAATAAAACAAACAATATGAATAAAAATAGAAGCAATGTAGGCTACACTGGTGCACGAGTTAATAATAATGCCACCTTGTTGCACAGAGCAATAAAATTGCACGCAGTGTCATCGTTATATATTTTTTTCTGTCGACTTTAAGTGATAACCTTATTAAATATGTGTGTAAAATACGATGAAAAGTAAAATGAAATATTCTATATTTTTCTGCATGGCAATCATGTTGGAAGTCTTACAGATACTTAAGAGCGTTGGACCCGTAAAATTTAATTTGTTTACATTCGTGCCAAACACTGTTCAATTTTTGCACACCAGATAACACGTCATTTCACCAAATAAAAATATTACGTCATTTTCCCAAATAAAAAAATTAGGCCTCATAGTTTTTGCATAATCACTCACCAAGTCACAAAATGGCCATTGCAGTGTAGCCAAAATCAAAAGAAGAAATTAACTAATGAATTAAAAATTACAGGAACTGATAGTGAGTGTATCAATGCATTTTTGAAATGTTTGACAAAAGTTAGTTTTGAAAATTTCAATAGTACCTAAAAGTCAAATTTATGCAAAAATTAACTTATTTTCATCAATTTTTAAAAAATACAAAAATGTATCTCTTTGTGTTTACAAAAATGTCTTGAAGTAGCTCACATCATTAAGTATCAATATGAATAATCTTGTTTCTGCAAATTAACTATTATTTATTATTTTGGCTACACCGCAGCTGCCATTTTGTGACTTTGATAGGTGATTATGCTAAAACTATGGGACCTTTTTTTTATTCGGGAAATTACTTGTTATATGTAGGGAACCTTGTCTTTCGCGAAAAAAATTTTGCCCCAGCCGTATTTTATTTGACTGAGCCAATTACAATAACGTTCCTGCAACACCACACGTCTGTGATTTGCCGGTAGAATCCTAAGGTTCGCGACGGTTAAAATATTGAATCACTGACCACGAAGCAGAATTACATATATATACGCAAGACACCGAAACAAATTGAGGCAAAATTCTTTTCGCGAAAAAACAGGGCCCCTAGTTATCTGATGTGCAAAAGTTGAACAGTGTTTGGCACAAGCAAAAAATTTTTAATTTTGGCGGGTCCAACGTGCTTAAGACTAAGGAAATCCGTTCTCTAGCAATTCCTAGAGCAAGACTATTAAATATTGTTTCAACCAGGCGCTCCATAATTTAAAAAACACCTACAGTTTTGAATAAGGGTTAGTTTCTTTAACATATAAAAAATATTTGAAAGACCTTCAGCATTTTCGGGTAAAAGAAAATACGCGTAACAAACTACGACATCGTTCGTCTGTCAAACAAGGACTTCTCTTAATACTATAAAAACAATAATATAAATAATTATAGCAATCGTACGAATGAGTAGTAAATATACAGCTACCGTCAAGCCGGGTTACTTCGTGCCAACTGCGGGTTGACTGGACCAGTGGCTAGGCATGGCTGTGTTCCAAGGTGTGTGGTATTAGCAGCGACTATGCTTTGAGCAGTTGTGTTGTTGCAGAGACCAAGGTGTGTATGTTATAAGTACCTTGCCTCTTGTACGCTACTGGCTGTGGAGTGTCCCTGACATATATGTATATATACCAGTGGCGTAGCGTGGCTGTGCTCCAAGGTGTGCGGTATTAGCAGCGACAATACGCTTTGAGCAGTTGTGTTGTTGCAGAGACCAAGGTGTATATATTATAAGTGCCTTGCCTCTTGTACGCTACTGGCTGTGGAGTGTTCCTGACCATACAATTCAAATGGTTTCTCAGACAACTCAGTGTTGTGTATAGTCACTGCTGGGCACCGCACACCTTGGAACACTCCACGCGACGCCCCTGCTTTGAACCACTTACAATGTTTATTCTGTAATTGTTTGGTAGATAAATTTGAAGTTTAAATGGATAGTTTAAATATATTTCTCATAATACTCTATTAGAGTTACTTAATTTTAACTCAAATGTTCTAAAAAATAAAAGATTCTAGGTGACACAAAGTCTCCCCGTTTGACGGAAATTTACAAAAAAAAACTAGTTAGTTTAAAAAATAGACGGTAGATTTTATACCAAAATTTAACTAAGCAGATAAATGTTTTGAAATATTGCCATAATATTAACGTAAACCTAATTCACAAGTTGTTGCTTAAATTTAAAATTTTAAAAACTCCGACTTAAAAAAAAACCTCTACGAAGTAAAAAAAGAGCTGACGTTATTCAAACAGCTGAACAGATATTCTTGAATCATTGCTAAGAACACTCTTGATCTAGTCGCATTTCAAACAAAACAAAATAAGTTCATTCGTTTAGGAGCTACGAGATGCCACAGACATACACGCAGATACACACTTTAAACTTATGAACACCCCTCTTCTTGCATCGGGGGTTAAAAATTGCAAACATTTCAAACAAAGAGATCCCATGGTCTTGAGGCACAAATATACAAATCAGAGACGAGATAAAAATCAGAGAACAGTAAATAAAATGTTTCACTACGAAACAAACCAGAAGAATATCTCGTGGTATTAAGTGTGCTGTTTAAAAAAATAAGTTTAAACGGACTGTGAGAGTTTGAAAACTTCTCTAATATAAAATGGCTTTGCTTTCCCTTTCCGAATTAAATTATAACAGTTTATATTTACGACGTCAGAACACTTCAAGGAAAACAACCTCTCCCCTTTAGGTTGCTGCATGAGGCACAAATTAATCTACACGTCGCTGTAATCTCCCGCGAGGTCTAGAGCGGCTATTTTTATCGTCGGCAAGAACTTTGCGCTCGGGAGCAAAACGATCGTTAGGAGAAACCTACACTAATCAGCAGCCATGGCTTCTTTTACCTATAGTTGTTGATTACACTATCTACCGATAGTTTGAATTGGCGATCGAGCTTTTAAACGTGGTTCACACAAATGAAGGGCTTGTTTTAATAGTGGCAAAACTCCAATTTTGTAAAACAAGGAGTTGTATCCACCATCGTGTTAAGAAATTATATATCTACCTTATTTCAAAAGTGATACATCTCCACGCTGTGAACTTCATTATTTCACCTATCTCGAAAACATAATTTTTGATACTGAATTATGTTCAGGTATCTGTATCAAAAAATGAACAAAACTGGAGTTGTACCACTATTAAAATAAGCTCTTCAAATATTTACGTCTGCCAAGATGAGTCCGGAAAACAATAAAAAATTTTAATTTTAGATCATAGACCTATGTTTAGAATTAGTAATGTATGCATGGATGTATTTAAACTCACGTGAATTTTATTTGCTAGATTAAGTAGTTACTGTGTTTCTCTTAAGTTAAAAATTGTCTAGTTTTTGTTTTGGCCATTATTTTAAACTTAGAACTATGTTCTTCTGTATTGTTTCACGTTAGTGATCTTTTATGCTGTTAGTAATTGAGTACTAGTTGTAACGTTGGTACATAGTGTTTTCACGTTTGTACTTACTTTTATATTTGTGTTGGTAACTACTAAGTGTAAATGTAATACAAAGTGGGTTGTAAATGGTTGAGTGTAAGAGAAGGCAAAATTCCGTTACTTCGTCTTTATAAAAGACATAGATAAATAAATTTAAAGGTTTAACTACACACTAAAAACACTTCGTTTGCCGCAAAAAAAAATTTTTGTTTGTATACGAGTCACCGCGACGTACCTATCCCGCAAAGGAAAGTAATATTAACAAAAAAATGTGAAGCTAAAAAAATTGTTCAAAGTAAAATTTTTACTAGGGATAGTTATAGGTTTTTAAAACAAGCTTTACATGGAAAGAAATTGTACAAAAAAATAAAATGACGTTTTTACGATAACATTTTAAACAAAAAATTTATTTGCAGAAAGGTTACTTTGCAGTGTCTCATATTCAAACAAAATTTAGCTGTGGCAAAGAAAGAGTTTTAGTGTATAATTAATTATATTATTTCACTTCAGCATTTAAAATATGTTAGGCAGCGAAAATTTCACTATAGAATATTTACACCAAACACTGCTCAGTTCGTATACGGTATACCTCTACTATACTAACCTATGATAACAACTGACTTCCTTGCAGAATGAAAGAGCAAGGCCTGGCTTGCAGACAATACTCCCGTGCAGTAGCCAAGCACACAAGTAGCGTGATAGATAAGGTTATTCTCTCCTCTTTCCACTTTTTTGGCGATAATTATTTTTTAAGCCTAAACGAGAGCAGATATCTTAAATCGGGTAAGGAGTGTGTTTAAAATGGATTTTACCGCGTTGGCTAGTTATTGAAGGCGTAGAATACTATGATTTTAGCTAGTTAGGGCCTATGTAATAAACGAAATTTTTGTTAACGTTTTAGTCGAAACCATATAATTTCTTGTCTCGATTAAATTAGCTCTCACTGCAAAAAAAATAAACTATTTTAAACAATATTATCTAACTGAATTGTGATATCTGCTCAAGTTTAAACTTAAGAGAATGACTATCGCAAAACACTGTACCTTGCGTGTCCGAGGCTAGGAAGTGCGGAAGCCCTAAGGTCAACACATTTCTCAACACCTTCATGGACAATTTCCGCCGCTCGTTGCTCTGCTGTCAGTTGGAATTCAAATTGTGCTGACGCTTATGGACACAACTCCGATCTTCGGCGGTGTTCGGTTTTTGCACCTGAAGTTCTCTCTACGAGCGCCTGCATAAAGTTGTTACCTTAAGAGTACGTGGTAGATAAATAAACGCTGAAAACATCAATTGTTTTCTACGCTTTTTTTCGAAGCCAATATGGCTAAAATACTCAATGGCATTCCTAGATAATGGTATTTGCTAACTTTATGAGCACATATTTATCCAGAATTAAGAATTCGTTACGCGTGATCTCTTGCGCCGCAGTTAAATGCACGAGGTTCCGGCGTCAGAGGTTATGCCTCAGAAGATCGTAACACTGGAAACAATTTTGTTTAAAACTTTGGCTAAAACTGTTGTCTATAATTCGCTATTGTTTAACTTTCGCAAATTTGCTTCAAGAAACCTACAGTTATAGATTAATGCTTTTAGCGTTGAATTATGTACCACGCCCTCTTAAGGGGCCTCCCTATCTTAGCTTGAAATGCTTTGCAGCGAGTTGCGATTTTTCTTATTTATTGCCGAAACTGCTAAATACACATTAATTTTTTATATTTACAAAAAGAACACACATTTCAAACTATGTCACTATAGTTTGACAAATTCAGCACGTTTATATAAATCATCATTTTCGTGCCCCTAAAAATTTCCAAAAATGGGTTAATCAGAGAGCCGTATCTGTAAAAAATAACAACCGGATTCGAAAAACACAATAACTATAGAAACAAGCGTTAAGGGCTTGGGCCCGAGTTTCTCGGCTTTCGAGAGAATTATTTTTTAAAATGAATACGAAAGTCGATATCGTAAAATTACTTCGTAACTTTGTTGCGAATTGGTTTTACTATGCAATGTAATTTTTCGAGACAAACTGTATGATGAGTATAGCTAATTTATCAATTAAAAGAAAATTTCGTTAATTAAATAATTTGCAACTATTTAGCTGTCTTCTGACTCGACAAAATTAGAGTATACAGTTTAAATCAGTCATAACAAAGTTACGAAGCGATTTTACGATGTCGGCTCCCGTTTATGTTTTAAAAAATAATTGTCGTTAAATGCGAACAAACTCGGGCCCGTGCCCTTAAACTTTGATCTACGCTGCCCACAAATAAAATATTGTGTTCACCGCTTAAAGTCCCATAGGAAAAAGGATAGTAGTAAAGCACTGCACACCATCGAGTGGCTTGTGTGGAGAGGCGATAATACATTACGTACGTCGGTCAACGTCACCCTTACCGTTCCTGCCTCACACACACAAACACAGCCTATCTAGGGAGGCCCCTTAATGATACCAGCGATACTAGAGGCAGGAATTTTTCTCTTGCCTAACTCAGCCATAGTAAAATCAAGTATCTTCGTAACTTGTAGTATGTATAGTTAACCTTGCCCCAATTTTCAAAACTTAATTTAGGGTAAACCTACGCTACTTCGTGGCACTTAAGATTTCGAATGTCAGTAACAGAATTATGTTAAATATTTTAGTTGTGATCTTATGTTTGATACATTGGTGACTTATTGCTGACACTACATAAGCCTGCTCTGTGTTGGTAACCTAGTATACCTAAGTACGCAGACAACACATCCCAATTTTGTGAAGCTCGAGAAGCTTATATTAATATTGAGGTATATCACGATATATGGTTCTACCCTGCGAAAACCATATAATAAAATTAAGGACTCTTATTGGAAACAGATTTCGCCCGCTTTCCAAGCAATAATTCGGCCTTAGTGGCGCTTTATTTTACCGTAGGAAAATCAGTTGTATAAAATTTTTTTGTCACAGATTGTGCACTACAAATACGTGAATTAAAAAAAATATATTTGCTAAAACGTTGGCGAAAATTATTTCCTGGAGAAGATATTTAAAAATATTTCTCAGATTGGCTACAAGGAATCTATAATTTTAAATTCATTTGTTTAGCATTTGTTTATGTGCCTCTTCTTCTTAACCGCAAGAACAAACGGTTCGCTGGGGGGAAAATGTTAGCTCACAGAGGCGAAAAAATATTTCTGCCTGAGATCGCCGTTATCTGGGGTTTTCCTCTCTAGAATTTAAAATAACTATATCAGAGTTCGCGTGATGCGATTGGCGCTATTTTATGAGGTACGCCTGCCTAATCGGCTTACAGTCACCTGACTCGTGCTAGAGGTGCCGCTGTGAGAAACGCCCGGTGCGACATTGTGGAACTCCACGCCTTTGTCGTCGATGTCATCTTATAGTTCCCTCTCGCAGGTCGGCGGCCGACGTCGGCGCTTTGTCCCGAGAGGTGGTGAGGAGGGGGAGGAGGAGAAAAAGGAGGAATAAGAGGAGGAAGTAAAGGAGGAGGATGATGAGGTGGACGAGGAGGAGGAGAGGAGGAGGGCTCACACCGGCAGGGATAGAGGCGAAGACGGACAGAATGAGAGAGCGAGAGGGAAGCGTCCCGCAGAAGTTGGCCACAGGAAAAAGCCCTCGCCACTGTTGGCGAGACTGTCGTCGCCGGGACGTTTTTCTTCGGTCGGTTCCACAACGCGCCTTACCAGACCTCCAGAAACTCAGTTAAGCCCCCAGCTTTTGTATGCGATGCTACAGAGGTACAAATTCTCGTTTCCAGGCAGCTCTCGTCAGGCTGTTCAAATGTCACAAATATCTTCCTAGCTTTTGAGAATATTGTATGTTTTCGTGACATCGATAGTTTGAAAGAAGTATTAAGTTATACGTAAATAAAACACATGCATAACTTAAATACTTAAAATTATGTTTCGAGTAAATTTTATGTAGTTATTTTTCCTTAAAACTAGATTTAAGTTAAAGTAATTCTTAAAGTCTTCATAATGTCATGAAACAAGTAATTCTTGAAATCGTCATAATGTCATGAAACAAGAAATTCTTACTGTCACCATGTGATGAAACGTGTAGTAGTTGAAGTTGCAATAATGTCATGAAACCATTAAGTTAATTCTTCAAGTCACTGTAGTGTCATAAAACAAGTAATTATCGACGTCGCATTAATGCAGTGAAACAAAATTATGTTTTGATTCTCACTGTTTCTTCTGCGGAAAGGTTTTATCTGCTGTCTGTTTCGGCAGTCAATTAAGGCTGTCGGACCAAACATTTTTACAGATAATTGTTATGCCTGTATGTCGGTGTCATATAGAAAGCTCTAGTGTCAAAAAATTACCAATTAAATTTATAGTTTCTTCATTATAGGTTCTCGAAGTTACAATTTTTGACATTTCATGTTGGTTTTATGGAGAACCAGAACATATTATCTGTTTTTCTATTTATTTAATTTATTTCACTCGCACTTTATATAAACTACCGATCATCATTATTTAAACTTTTCGAAAAAAATGTTCATCAAATGTGGATTATGCTAAGAATAGTTGTTTTCCCAAAAATGTAAGAAAATGAATAAATCATTCAAATAAAAAAGAATACACGCGGTAGTTATATTCACGTAGCTTTAAAATAAGCCATGAAGATGACAGTTTTCATGGTACTGAAACCGAAAAGATACTGCAAGAAGATTGAATGTTTTCTCGGTGCCTGGAATTCCATAATATCTCGGATGCAACCCGCCACGCATGTGGCGTCAGGAATCCTGAGTGTGTCTGGTAGGTGTTGCCTCCTCCTTGCTGGGAATGTAGCTATAAAGGTTGGTTCACAATTAAAAAACATAAGCACAGAACATATAACACAACAGTAGAAATTGTGAACGACCAGACACATTTTGCAAAATTAGTTCACAATTGGATTCTTACTGTTATGTTTAGCCAATGGCCATTAAAACATATTTGAAATGGAATCGTATTTGGAGATGAAAGTAAATATAGAAACAAAGTTCAAATAAACTGCACAGCGTAAGACATTATTTACAATATAGAAACATAGTTTTTAACATTAAAATTCTTACTCTAGCTTTGTTTTGATCTCGCGTATTTTTGGAGGTTAAACTAATATGGCGGAAATTCACAAAATCCTTTTCCGTGTTTGGTTGCTGTCCCACGCGTACGTACAAGACATGAAATATTACCATTTCCTATGTCAGCATCTGTATGCACGTACCCACTGTTTTGGTGTTGTGAATTGGTAGGTAAGAGGTTAGTTCTTGTGCGAAAGTCCTATGTTCTTTGTTTGTTATGTTATCAATTGTGAACCCACCTTATGGACGAACTCGTTATCTCAGGGTAGCCAAATAGCATCTACATTGCGATAGGCATTTCTTACCTGCCTAACCTTGCCAAGGACGTTCCTGCCCTCAAGTGAGATGCTCTGTGAACATGTCAGTGGTCGATCGTGACTATTAGATGATACTATTTTCACGATTCTAGTGTGCCACTTTCTATTGTATTAAAGTGCAAAAAAAAATGTAACTTTTCAATAAACAATAAAATTATTTTTGGTGCAATTCCTTCGCAAAAATTAAAAAATGTCAGGCGTTGCATAAAACTAAAGGGAGCAAACTTTCCAAAGCTATGAAAAGGTATCATGGAAATAACATAAACAACAGACAAATATTTAATGATTTGCTTACGTTGTATCGTGACATCGTAGCTATTAAAAAATAATTATTATTTTCAAAATTTCTAAAAGTTTGTAATTTAGGGCGAAAAATGTATTGATAATTGATTTGTGTAATGTATTGATATTTGAATATGAAATATAGTTTGCAAATACATAGTTTTTAAATTAATGGAAACGCGAAACAAATTTGGTTTTCGACTTAAATGGCTATCGGTTTTGCTGTTTGATGAATATGTGTAGCCTTATAAAATATTATTTCCTAAGATATCGTTAAAACTTTTTTTAAATAGCTTTGACGTTATAAATAACTAGCTGCAATTTCCTTCGCGGGGTTTACAAAATTGAATGCGGTAGTAAATGTTGTGTTTATAGTGTCAATATCTTTACAAACAAAAAAATTATTCCAAAATAAATAAATAAAATTTAAAAAAATTACAAAAATTTTATAAAAATTCTTGCTGAAAAGATTTCGGCGCGTCAAATTGTATGTAAGTAATAATAATAATACTATTTTTTTTTTAATTTTTAAATTTTTTTTCCTATTCTAAGCGGTAAAATTGAAGTTGAGAGAAATGTATAACCATATTAGAAAAATTTTGAATAAGAAGTTCTGACCTGCATATTTTTAATGTAGATCACAAGCAGTCCAAATATGATGATTATTATTATTTTTTTATTTGTTTCGGGTAGGCCTTTCCCCATTCCATCCCTACCTTCTGCCATGGGTTGTCCTCCCCTTCTCCCATATATATATATATATATATATATATATATATATATATATATGTAAATATATTAATATATGTATATATACACATATATTAATATATGCAGATTTTTGTAAGAATCCTTCCCAAGGCACGCACAACACACCCAAAAAATTTCATTTATTTTTTTTTTTTGTATCACGTTATTCCCACTGCCCATTTTGTTCCCTTCAAAACCCTCAAAAAATTTTATATAAACCTTAGTGGGCACACGTACAGTAACTCACCAAAGTTTCACCGCAATCGGGTAGGTTTACGAGAGCATACGTTACAGACACATTAATTTTTATACATATAATAGAATGCGGAAAAAACATGGCAGATGATTTACTTTAATGAGCATGTTTGCTGTAGCAGGTGTATATTTTTGATAGGCTTTTAGAGTTCCACAGTACACGGATTGGGGAGCATGTTGCTTGTGGAAATCATTACATTTATTAGTTCGTAATCGGTGACCTGATGCTCATAAGAACATTTAATAAATAATTATTTTGCGCCAGATGATGCGGGGATAACTTTTCAAGAGAATCAAAGTTGGCCGCTGTTTATTTGTACGGTAGTTTGATAATTAGTTTACAGCACGCCTAGTTTGGAAAGGATGGATGCGCGTAATATAAAATTTGAGTTTCGAGTGCTGTAATTCACTACTGAACATAGACCAAGCATTGCATCAGTCTATAACTGGAACTGCGAATATGAACTTAACTTTTAATTTTAATTCTTTGTTATTGACACAAACACAATCCAAAAATTTTAAAAGTTTATGAATTGTCCTCATATTTATCCCGATATGCACCTAATAAACTACATTGTAATAGCATCGTCATACCTACTTTCAGCATATGAACTTAAAATTACTCAGCACGTCTCATGAATACTTTCAAGCAGTCCGGAGATAATTTTCCACGCATATTTTTAGGAAAGTTAGAATAACTTTGCAGTTATTAAATACATACTAGCCCGTCATTTAACTTAATTTAAGGTGTCCGTACACTTCTTGATTTAAAATCAAAATGTATCATAGAGTGTTCTAGAATGTTTGTCATCTCATCACATCTCTATCGTTAACGTACGGAATTATGACGTCACTTATTTTCGTAGTCAGTACGTTTTTACGAACCATACATTGTTTTCCAGCTGTATTTGTTGGACTACTTTAGATTAATTTTCAGACACCCAAGTACTATCTGTTCATATACGTAACTACGTCATTCTTGTAATTTTTCAAACCACCGGTATTCCGAAGTTGTGAAAAATTTTTAATTTTACGTAATTTTGAATGTCTGCAGAAACAAGTGGGGACACAGTATCATAAGTGTATGCATGAAATTCATTGTACCTAAAATGAGAAAATCATCACGGATAGTACCCTAATATAATCAGAAAATTACGCTTCTAAGAAAAGTGTGATTATTGAGTTATATGATGTAAAATTCGAGTAAATTTTACAGTAAATACCTAGCTAAGTTCGTTAGAAATCTATAGTGAGTCGTTGTATTAAATTGGTCAGAAAGTTGCCCAACTTAGAGCTACGACTTGGAGTAGGCGTGAAAAATTCTGTAGACTGAATACTTCGTTACACAGCACATCATGTGGACATTCGTATATTTTAAGCGAGTATCAACAACGAATAACACAAAATTATTTGCGAAGGCTTATTCAACGTGTCAGTTTCTTGGTTTTAGTTGAAAAGCATTTTATTGAAAGGTACACATTTCACGACACAGAAAAATGACATCAATTGAGAGATGTGATGGAAGATTTCCTTTCTATGCCATAAATAATTGAGTGCACCGCTTAAAATTCCAGCTGATTTATTGCTGACGTAAAGGACTGAATAATAATTCAGTGTCTTGAATGTTACAAGTTACGAGGCATTTCGTGCATA
This sequence comes from Medauroidea extradentata, assembly GCA_003012365.1. NCBI lineage: Eukaryota > Metazoa > Arthropoda > Insecta > Phasmatodea > Phasmatidae > Medauroidea > Medauroidea extradentata. The sequence goes on from PNEQ01121135.1 coordinate 27,432, forward strand.
TTACGTCTCGTTAAATTTTTAACTACTGCGTGTTAATTATAGCCGTACGTCTGTGCGTTTAAAATTTTACAGAAACTTGAAATTTGTATTTTGGAATTTTGGATCTGGCTGCAGTTTCACTGAACTTTTAAATTGAGTATTAAATATTGATTTTTATGCCAAAATGAGGTTCATGTGTGCCACAAATCTCTTAAAGTATAATATCACGGTTATTTATACGTTGGTTGGCTGCATATTATGTAACGTACCGGTACCGTTCCTATGCCCTGTCCTGACACACACACACACACACACACACACACACACACACTTCGGTGACCTTGAAAATATGATTGCGACAGGAATAACTTAGTTTGTTCGTAAACCGGGCAGTGCAGAACACCCAGGGTGTATAGTTATCGAGCAATTAAATATATAATACTGCTTTCCAACCTCTATGTACAAAGTTAGTGTGTTCACAACACTTTCACTTGCATAGTGTACAACTGCGATGCCTTGTGTGAAAAGGCCGGGGGGAGGGAATTGATGCCATGATGCACAAGTTTCCAGTGCCGATGCCACAGTTTTCTCCTCGGCGAGTTTGAATTGCTCCACTTACACTCTTATTCATCAGCGCTGAATCTAAAAGTATGAACATTTAAGGGTGGGCTTGCGGCGTAGGCACACACTAAGGAATGAAAAGGAGTAAAATGTTTTTTTTTTCGAAATCCTTGATATCTCATAAACCTGATGAGGCTTTGGGGGTGAAAAGATGTAGTATGTGTTTTCGCCATATCCACAATATGCCTATCTCTTTAACACGATACGTCAGAGTTTATTATTATTAAAATTTTACGCAAGCAAATATATAAATAGTGATTTAAGGATTTTTTAGAAATTAAAAATTAAGGGAATGGGAAGCTGGATAATATTTTTTCCGAGATATGATCGATCTGTCACTAACCATATGACTTAATGCTCTTTGCATATCTATACTTTACTGTTAATACTATATTAGCATTTCACTAAACACAAGGAAATAAAATACCGAAATACAGCGTTACCAAAAGACTATGTTTCGCTTGTTTAGTCCCTTGCACATGTAGTGTAAGTTTTTTAATTAAAATTGTTTTTTTTTTATCTTGTAACATTGTAGACATTCCCCGTGTTTCGGTATTCCAAGTTCGTATAAGTCGCTTGTTTCTGACTAAGGCCTGGACGATGACATTGGCAGGACGTCAATTTCCTCCGCATTGTGAGGTGCACAGGTTGCTAGTTGCTGTACTTGGGTTGTTGTAGAATGAATCATGACGAACGACCAAAAATATTACGAATATGCGTGTGAACAGTTGCCGGACTAGCTTCAAGAGCAATTCTCTCAATCTCATGGTATTTAAGATTTAGTCTTCTGTTCCTCTTCTTGTCGACTTAATAATGAGTAACAACGACACACAAAATTACTAAGCAGAAGACATTAAACATTATCACCAACTTAATTACCCAAACGACAACAGCAGGGCCTCGAAGAAATTTTTTAATGCTTCATTCAAAGACAACTGGCAGAATAAAATGCTAAGCATGCAGGCTTAGGAGAATGTAATTTATTGGTATTAAAATATAGGCTTAACACCTTTATTTAAATTTAAACTTAAAGTTCATTACTGTAGATTTGCCACAATAATAATGAAACAATTAACTAAACTTAAGGTTTTATGCCCTTTTATATGTTTTCAATATAGAACAGTTCATTTCATACAAGATACAAAAATTAATAGAAATGGTTGCAGGTAATTAAATTATGTGCCAAAACATTCAAAACACTGAAATAAGCATTTTTTGTTAAATAAACAATTCACTTCCCTGTTAATCTGGTGAAATTGATGTAGGTCGACTGCAAGTCTGTTTGATGGCCTTTTATATCACTACTAACCAGCAGTAATCTTATGATTCTCTTGTAGGTAACAGTCACCGATGCAAAACCAGATCTGAGCTACGTTTTTACATTGTTTTCAGTACTTTTCAATCACTGTAATAATAAAATTTCAACAAATTAAAGCCCACCAAAAATCAGTCTCCTCTCCTCATTCTAAACATTTTAAAATTACACTCCTCTGTTGAAAAAATTGTTTAAAATGTTCTAAAGTTAGGGCGAGTTCAATTTAGGCCTAGACGCTAACTAATATATTTTAAATTATAAATGAAATGAAAGATAATAACAAATACGTTAATTTTGTAGCAAATTTCAAAAGATATACGAAATATACACATTAAGGAAGTTGCCTAGTTAAAATAAATATTTAAATTGTAAACAAAACTTTATACTTTCCCTTATGAGTTTAACAACATAAACACAAAATAAATTTAAATACAAGGCAAGGACTTAAAATAAAATAAATTGATAACGAAAAATAACAACATAGACACTGACAATAATATAAACATCAACACTGTAGGCCATAATCACTACAGCATACGTATTCCTAGGGCCCCTCAACCCTCCTCTCAACTAGAGTTTCTAAAAGATAACTTTGCATGTACTGTAATTTTTTTATTTGCTTTGTACCACTAGCTTAGCCTTATATAAAGTAGGCCTACTGTTCAAATGATGTCTGCAGAAAACTTAAAATTTTATTTTAATGAATCCGTATAAATACATTGTGCACTCGGCTACATAGAAAAAAAATTATAACTCTATAATTTGTAATTTTTTTATGTATTAAATAAACCTTTTCAAATGTATTATACGTCTGTATTTATGAAAAGTTGCATAGCTTGTAAATGTGCTTAAATTAATAAATTTAATTTAATTAAGCACTAAAAACCAAACGTCGCAACTGAATGTACGTTACTAGCTCATTTCAAATTGTTAGAAGTAAACGCATAGCGAACATGTACAAAACTTTGGCGCAGTCGCCGAGCAGTAGCAGGGCTCCCTAAAACCGGTTTAGGGATTTAAAGTTGGTTCACAATTAAAGAACATAAGAACAGAACGTAATTCAAAATAGTAGCAATTGTGCACGACCAGACGCCTTGTGCAAAATTAATTCACAATTGTATTCTTACTGCAATGTTTAGCCAATGGAATTTTTTCGATGAATCTGAAATATTCGTTGCTGTATAGAAGAAAACCGAAGGTCATTGAAACATATTTTGGGTGGAATTGTATTTGAAGGTAATATAAAATATAATAACTAGAAACAAAGTCCCAATAAACTGCGCACTGTAGGCCTAAAGCATTTTTTACAATATATTTCTAAAATGAAAATTTCTTATTTTTAAATTATTTTATTCTTGTATATTTTTGGAGGTTAAACCAACAAGGCCAAAAATTGAACTACATAACGAGTTTCAAAGGTTTTTTTTTTGTGCCATTCCTATGTTCAGAAAATATATTTCGAATTGTAGCCTAATATAAAAATTATATATACAGTGTCCAGTCCAATTTGAATTAAAATAAATATTTAGAATTATTTTTGTCTATTTTATGTAGATATATTATGTAATTTTCACCTAGGTCGAACTTATTTTTCACTGTTTGTCTCTTAAGCGAAGTAGATAACAAAAATTTGTCTGTAAAATCAGTGTTTGCGCATATATCGATATCTTCGTAAATAATAGTTTTGGGAATACGTCTTGTTTTAATTAAAAATAACTGTTTATAGACGCCACGTTTGACTGTTGTTCAATCTAATATATTTAACGAAGAGAAAAAAAAGACATGTTATAAGGTTTCGGCTCTCAGTCTCCTTAAAGGTGTTGAAGTGAGAAAAATCTGTAATTTTATATTTGAATGAAGTAGTGTTATAGTGTTAGTTTTGAAGACGTTACTTGGGATTACATTTTTCTCTTACAAAAAAAAAATATATCAAACAGTTTTCCAATAACGGCACATCAAAAGTAAACATTTGAGGGGTTTTTTTTTTTGTTCTTATAAGATACAAAAACCAATGATTATGACTAAAGAAAAAAAAATCACATTGAAACTACGTGTCATTGACTAATGGTTGACATGTTTCAAAATCCAATATAATATATTTAAGTTTTTAAAAAAAATATTTCTTAAATTTGAATTTTTTGACGCTTTTATCGATTAAAAAAAAAAAAAGAAAATATTTTGTAGTGGATTTTAAAATATGTCAATCAGTCGTCCGTGACAAGCAGTTTCAATACTATTATTTAATTTAATTATGTTTGTTGGTTTTTGCGGCTTATAAAAACGAAAAATATAAAAATTTTGAAAGAAAGAAAGGCTGTTTTTTTTTTTTTCGTAATAGGAAAATGTTGTCCCAAGTAATGTCTACAAAACTTACACAATTTCATACAAATATAAAACTACGATTTTTCCTCTCCTGGACGCCCACGTTTAGGAGAATAGTACATCCTAGAATCTATAGTTCGATCCTTTGACTTTCGACACATTGAATCATATAGCTTTCGAACGATTATTGCAAAGGGAGCTATTTACTAATCAAAGATATATTTTGTACTACCTTTGCAGCAAATGCTGTATCACAGAAAACCAGAGAATACACGCAAAAAACTGTAAGTAAACAACCTAAAGGATTGTGTTGTCAACTGGCAAACAGAAGAAAACACATGCTGTTCTTATAGGAGTTCAGACAGTAAGTTACAAACAACAAAACAAGGAATTTAACCGACACATACGAACACACGGGCCCAGAAAACCTACGAAGAAAGGTTGCGGTCAGTTTTAAAAAAAGACTCTGATAATATTACACAGTTAATCCCGATAGTAAGTGGCAAAAGAACGAAACAATAGGCAAATATAATTACGACGACAAACATAAAAACAAACGGAACGAAAAAAAGTACGTTTGAAGACAACACAACAGAGAAAAAGTCGCCTTGGGGAAAGCAATCGATAACAAACAACCCAAAAATGTAGATTGTAAAACAATAAACAAATTAAATAACCCAGACTCAATTATTATTTGTTTATTTTGTAAGACACTTTCAAATTTCAGGACTTTTAAACATATTTTACTCAAAACTAACAATTGGCGCTTAACTACTTGATGCACTATACCATCCTATTAACGTTCTCTTGAACTTTTTGCTCAAGTACCTCTAAGTCAGTCAAAGCTTTAACAGAAATAGCAATGGCGTAGCTAATAAAATACATTTTTACATTTAAAATTCTGAGTTATTTCCATTTAGATCGTTTTAAAGCTCTGTGAATATTAACTCGATGATATACCTGTAGAACAACTCTGGAAGCGGAACGCCTGCTCTGAAAATTCTGAAGATTTATTCTCATATCTACAGGCAGCGAAAGCTGTCAATAACCTCTTCTGCCCTCTCGCTGTTACTGGAAGACAGATTTAATCTCTTTTGGAATATTAAAAGGCATGCCTTGGGGTAAAAAGAACGTTATTTCTCCATCCACGTTTGAACCTCTTCAACCCATCAGCCACAGAAAAATTCTTCTCTGAGAACATAAACGGAAAGCGTATTTATTATATCCTGAAACATTGCAGGTGTAAAAAATTTCAGAAAGTAAAGAGGACGTACGTTGGAATCTAATTTTTTAGAACTTACTGTACACTGATAAAATTTTGTTAAAAATTACATATTTAATGGTTTTAACATACAATTTTTATGTATCAACGACGGGTTATAAGTCATCATTTTCAAGTCCAAGTGAAAAACATTAACGAACTGCAAGAAAATATATGTAGGCGAACACAACCTTTATTTACACTCAAATTTTTGTATACAAATATTATATTTCTTACTATAAAATCGTCGAAAATACTATTTTAAAACTACTCATTTGCATGACTACAATTTCCTTCCCAATCACGCAATTACATATTATATAATATCGTTATTCGACAAACTATTATTTCAGCAATTGTGGTTCGAAGAATTTTCTTTATAAAAGGGCAAACGTTTAATTGAAATGTAGAGCGATAAAGTTTATCCCAAGGTCTTATTGTAGAAAACCTGAACAAAAGCCAGTTAGACAAACTGTTGTTAAAGAAAAGTGCCAACTCGTATTCACGTTTATATAGTCAATGCTGTATCGTGGCCATTCACTTTAATGCTGCTAATTTCACCTTCGAAAAATTACAAACATGATCTGTTTTCGGTTGGTGGAAATTCCGTGAACTAGTTTGTACATAAAAGTCTAACAAACACCTTTATTACTCCACAAATTATTATGGATGTGCGAGTACCCGAAAATTCCGTTTTCGATTCGATTCTTTAGTATTTGAACTCGGAATCGAACCAAATGTAGTGTACATAATCAACCATTAAGCAATTAACTTTCTAACACACAGTGATATAACAAAGACTTTTTGCGTAGATTCAAACTACGTACAGCGTTTCCGTAAAGTTTAAATCAACCAGATGCGTTCACATGGATTCAAATAAGTGTAAAATTATTTATAACTTTGAAAAGTAGTACATATAAATTAAAACACACAGAATTATTACTATTATTATTTTTATTGTTGTTATTGTCATAATAATAATTATTATTATTATTTTATTATTATTACCATTCAGTATTGTTTTAGCTAGTAACTGTATATAAATATTTTCTTTTATTAATGCTATGATTTATTATTAAAATATAATATAATTGCTGAGTCTTTTATTTTCTCAGACACTTTCCTCTGTATATTGATATACTGATTTTGCAGTATCATTTTTTATGTGTATTTTACACATAAATATTTTAATGTGTGTATATGTATCGGTGGTGTGTGTCTTGTGTGTACATGTAATTATTTGAGTCCGTTTTATATGTTTTTCTGTATTTCTGTACGTTTCAGTGCCACCTGTTAACGGTCTATATGTTGTTTGGCACTGAAATATATTAATTAATAAAATAAAATAATTATTAAAATGGATATTAGAATTATTGTACTCTGAAAATCTGGAGAGGACATGGCTCATAGCTCACCTGGATTCTCAAGACTCTTCTTAGCATAATTTGTTTTCATAGTAACTTTGATTCAATGACCTCCCGGGGAATCGCACGTAGAACGCTGGCTCCGAAGTTCCTGTACATAACGCTTGCCTCCGTCGAAACCGGAGCTCCGCGGGCAAGACGATAAAGGCTGCCAGAATAACAAACAAAGGAAGTCCAACACCCTTATTACCAAGCCTGTTAATTGTTTCAGTTGATGAGTTTCCACAAACTTTCCTCTGCTTATGTTCTCCGCTGCGCCTGGAGGGAAAACGATCGAACGCAGAAACACGTGGAATATCTTGCCTCTAAGTTTCATCCAATTCAGAGTCTGTCGTATAGGCGTCTTGAGAAGAGGATGTAATTAAAGGATGCTGAATAAACCGTATGGATTTGAAGAAACATTTCAATTCATACAAGCTGCAAAAATATTCCTACAGTAACTGCTCGTTTCTACATAATTTTGTATGAAATACTATCTGGTACCCTCGAGTTCGTTTGCGAGGTTTTCAATTTAATTTGATAAAATTTCTGGAACAAAAAACCTTTTAAAAGTGGTAAACGGTATGGGGTAATTACTGATTGCTTTAGAAACATTTAGAAGCCCAACATCGTTTACTAATTTTTTTTAGCACCATCTTCTTCCCGTGTAGTCCGTTTTGCTCACCCCTCCCGCTTTTCTTACACTTTGGTAGTAACGTGTTTTTCCATTTAATCAAGAATGTCACCAGAAAACAATAAAATATGCTGCAGCCAAAACATACACATCGAACCCCAAAAAATAATTATGTAAAATGTAACAAATATATTAATTCTTAAGAGATAACCAAAAATAATAATCAAGTCAGCACTCAGAAAGGCACAATTGAAACAGATTATTTGCGGGGACGAAGAATGATTACGCACAAAACTATACGACACAATAAAGGTGTAACAGGCAAAATACTAGACGACACCCACATGACGACTCTTAAATAACAGATGTCGTTTCGGACTTTCATCTGCTCCCGTCTTCAGGCAAACTGAAATACTGATCGCACGCAACCGCCTGCGCTCATACGTACCGACGTCAGCTGTGTACTCACGGGGTTACCGCGTCACTTTAAGAGGTCGCGGTAGATAAATAAGCTCTGAGTTCTACAACTGAGATGTACACGTTTTTGAAAGTCAATATAGAATACACTACAAAACCACAAAAGTTGACAAATATATTTGGGAACTTTATTAGTAAACTTTCAGCCGGAATGTTGCATCTGTTAAGTGTGATCTCTTGTGCCGCAGTTAAATGTATGATACTTCAGAGTCAGAGATTGTTCTTCAGATATACGTTACTCGGAAAAAATTTTTGATCGGAAAGTTGGCAAAAACTATTGTATGGGATTGCTGGTTTTTAATTTTTGCAAATGGGCATTGATAACCTACAATTATATCTGACGCTTTTAGCGTTGAATTATATACCACGCGCTCTTAAGGTGGCTGTCTGGGTGAGCGTATTTTGAATGTTCAATGTCTAGAAGAGCGGAAGCGATAAGGACGGCACAGCGCACGCTTCACGCCTCCCCCTAGCCTCTAAGCACAAGTCAGCCGAACTAGCGTGCAGTCTTCTAGCCAACAACTCGCCTGTGAAACATTTAGAGGTGGTCCTATAATTTTACGATATAATACGTAATATAAATATGCATTGTATTCGCTGACATCTTTAAAAATATTTTGCGCCAATGTTTTCATACATATAAAAAAAGGTCCTCGAAACACCCAATTTCACAAAATGATTTATAAGTTAGGCGGTTTCGCGTAGAAAAGAACACGTGAGACGCTATACAACACCGTCCTTGCGCCAGGCGAGGACTTCTCTTAAACCTCATCAGTTTTTACTGACAATGCGGTACATTCCGACAGAAGTTTGTTGTTGACCCGGACAGATGAGCAACATTCACCACGCGTGTTACCAGCGGGTGTGGCTTTACCAGGGGCACGTTTGTAAGTTCCTAGGGAGTGGAACATTTCGCGAATTCAATGTCCTGCATGTTACAATCTGCTATCCTATGCATACTCAAGCCCCGACCATTTGTCCATTAGCTGTTACTCAACGGAACTGCAGACAGTGAACGAATATACAGGGCTTGAGTATGCATAGTACAATGGATTCTAGCCTGAAGGTCTTTGAATTCGCGATATTTTCCTACCCTACGCACAACTCTTCACGACTGTCTCAAATGTGATAGATTAAGGGTAACAAGTAGAGACCTGAAAAATTGGTGTTTTCTTTCAGGCACAAGATAGAATTCCAGTATCTGTAAGTTCTTGCTACTTTCACAATTGGCCATTGACTTATATGACACCACCTTGAAGTCGATGAACCAATAATAACAATTTAACTAAATGCAGGCCAATTTCACTGTGTTAGCGAGCAGCCAATGAACAGATAATATCTGCTTGAATACACATATGTTCTTAGAGTCTAGCCTACATGTCAGTGAACCCGCGAATTTTTCCCGTCTCTAGTAAGAAGTCTGAAATCACCATTACTATGCGACATCTTGTGTTCACAGAAACTATATCCGCTTAGGTAGCGGGTAAGTATTAGCAATATAGTACAATATCCCAAAGATCTGTATAACGTCAAAAATAATTTGCATAATATTCACTCGAATTTCGTGTCATAATGACACCTTCTATTTACGAAGTTCGTGTTGCTGTTATTTGATAAATTTATTATTTTTAAACTGTTTCTGCGGGTGTTTGGTCGCCTATTGTTGCTGTGTGCAACTTCTGGATACTATGATACTAGATAATGAAAAAGTTGCAAGTCTTTTTGTCCGGGTAGCACGTTGTCTCTGTCCTCTCGGGGCGGACCGATACTGATGTCGATTTGTCGGTATGGCTCTTAAGCAATACAGTCGCGCGCACGGAGACCCCGACAACTAATTAGAATATTAAATTCCTCGCAATCACTGTCTCTCTCCAATTAAGAACCAGAGTTGTCTCGGCCCGACGTATTTTGTGACTCGGCGAAATCTTAATGGCGTCCCGACGCCCAAAACAACGACGATGATGGCGCCTCGGCCCACAATACTCCGCGTCTCGACGCCTAGCTTCGACGCCTGACGGTGGCACTCTGCCCTACCGTCGCCGCGACTCGTCGACGACCTCCGGCTTGACCACGTCTGTCCCGGACCGACGCCGGCTCGCTTCTCTCTCTCTCTCTCTCTCTCTCTCTCTCTCTCTCTCTCTCTCTCTCTCTGATTTGCGCCAAAACCCCCGTTACTTGGCCAGCAAGCTCCGGTTCGTTTTGGGCCAATCAGGAGTCAGCTTACACCCGATGGCCCCGCCTCTCGAGGACAACAATTCCGGCCAGAACCGTATTTATTAAATCACTGCTTAATTTCTCGTCGCTATTTACATTCATTTACATAAAATGGTTAATTTACAGATTAACATTTATGATTTCTTAATTACTACATATCTATAACACAGTAACAACTAGCAAAGCCATTGGCCGGACCCCTCCCCTCGTGACCAGCTAGGGAGGTGGTTCGAGCGGGGGTGGGGTGAGGCCCAAAGACACACTCTGCACCTGCTTCTCTCTCTCGTCTTCACAAAGACAAAATATATACAATTCTTTATTTTTAACATTAAACTTGGTGCAGTAATGGTATTTTAATGAGAACTATTGCAATGTGACCCTGATACAATGACGAAGAGAATGAATGGTCGCAAGACATAGTTATTATTGCACATTATTTATGATGGTTGACACTGATAACTATTGAATATACCAAATCGGGGTGGCGACCATATGGGCCTGTCACATATTATACGTATCACTCGAATGAAGCATTTTCAAATCTTAGAGATACTTTATGTAATGTTCGTATGGAATACGCACACAAAGTTCGTAGGGGCGGTTTTTAATAGGCTTTCGTTTTACATATAAATCGTGTTTGTGATATTTCACATAACTACTGGTCCTTTTTTATTTTATTAAATATAAATATTGCATCAGTCGTATTGCAAGTACTTATCTGGCTAATAACAGAAAAATTAACGTTATTTACCTTTAATACTAAAGCGTAACGAATAAGCATAAGTCATTTAAAAAGATTCAGTAAACGTGTCACAGTTGGGGGAAATTTTTTTTCACTTTCATGAGCGATAAGCTTAAAAAAAACAGAATTCAATGAAAAAGTTTCATCAGAACACTAGTTTACACTAGAAATGATGAAAAAAGTATACTCTAAGTAGATTTTACGAATGTCAGGTGGTAAAAATATTTTACAAATAATAAAATCGTATTAAATGGAATTAATATTTGAACGACTAATACACGACATTGTTATATTTACTTATATTTGAGATGTGATTGTTAATAATTTAAATCAGATGATTTATGAGAAGAAAGTTTATGACACAACAAATTATTCAGGTTTATTTTTTTCACTTGAAATGGCTGGTCTTAGTATCAACGATATTTTAAGTCGCTAATTACATTATCGCTACAACATCTGCGTCACCGTCTTTGATACAAGAACTTTGCGGAAACTGCCAGGCTCTCAGTAAAGTTGCGCGAGAACCTCTTCCCGTGCTTCTGCTAGTATAACTGCCAGGGGTTGTTTGGCGGGAGGGGGAGGAAAGAAAAAAATATTCAGATTTAATTTCACTGCAGAAGCAAATTAGAGGCGCAACTTGTTTGAAGCCAGGAGGCGCTCGAAAATATCTTCTCAGAAATGTTCGTGTCGCTTTTTTTTTTTTTAGGAACATTTCTTGACATTGAAAGCGAAACGGAATTTCGTTAAGTTGGGACTGTCGCGAGACTCTTCCTCTGGATTTTTTGTGGGATGCTTTTTTAAAGAGAGGGGTGTCTCTTTACGAAGGCGATTTTCGACGACTCGTTTCCTCCATCGTGAAAGGAACCTCACTCCCTCCTTCCTCGCACAACTCCCGGTAAGCGCCTCTTCCCTAACGCCTCATCCGCAGTGTGTGTATAAAGAGGGGACAAATTACACCTCTCTAGGAGCACAATGGCGCGGGAACATTTGACGCTCACGAGGCTCGCCCCTATCTCGCCACCAGACGCTGTAATTACACGTCGTTTACGCTGCCTGATCGAGGCGAGTTAAAGCAGCTGAATGGATATTACCGAGCCGCGCGCGAACGTGCAGACGCGCATCTCGTTAAGTCGGGCATTCCACGACTTAAAGCAGATTCAACGAATTACTAGGGCCACGATTTTGTCGCGAAAAGATTTTTGCCCCACTTTGTTTCAGTCTCTCTTGTACACATCGGCAGTTCTGTTTCAATGTTATTGGCAGCGTGTCTTTGTTCAGACACGTTTCTCATTTGACTGCACCAATCAGAATAAGATTATTGTGAGTCTGTACGTCTATAATTTGCCAAGGCCAGTGAGAGTAAAATCATCCAACCACAGACGCTGTAGCAGAGCTGCAGGTGTGCACATGACGCATCGAAACCAAATGTTGCAAAAATCTTTTCGCCATAAAATCGTGGCTCTACGAATTACGGTCTTCGCAACCTGTGGCTAGAGACCCTTGTTTTTCGCGAAAAGGTTTTTGCCCCACTTTGTTTCAGTGCCTTACGTGCACATCTGCAGTTCTGCTTCGTGGTCAGTGATTGGATATTTTAACTGTCACGAGCCTTGAGATTCTACCGGCCAATACAGACGTGTGGTGTTGCAGGAAAGTTTTTGTAATTGGCTCTGTCAAATATGATAAGGCTCATTGCAGATGTGGAGGTAAGGCATTGAAACAAACTCGGGCAAAATTCTTTTCGCAAAAAAAAAAAAAAAAAACAGGGTCCCTACTGATAGTATCTAATTTCAGCGTAAATTATTTCATTCGGGTAAGTCTCTTGGTTTAGGTTATTCCTAGGTCCCCGTAACTTGCAAATTCTGACTTTGACATGCTGCTATGGGAAGACTATGAGAGCTAAACAATTATTACAGGAGGGAAATGTAGTCTTCGCCGGTGTCGAATTTCCACCTTTTACGTGTGGGAACAACATAGTGATAAGAGCCAGAGTTCCATGCTTGACAAGAAGCATGTCGCCTCTATTCGCAACGTGCCAAACTGGCGTGCAAGGTTTTCCTTGTAGTCTTTTTATCTATGGGACTTTAAGGGCGCGGTCTACCGCAATTTTCATCACTATTTTTTTTTAAATTTTTTATTTGTACCAGATATATATTTTTTTCTTATTTTAGACACAAAATGTGACTAAGTTTGACTATTATGAAATTTTTTTAACTCTTATAGTTTTCGCATAATGGTTTGTTAAAGTCATATTTTGCATGTTTCCGTTTTAAGGACTACACTAAAACGAACTGATATACCAAACTCAAAAAAATCACAATGGATAATGACATTGCAGGCTACAATGCCATGCTCATAAATATAAAGAATAAAAATTATTTGTATTTAAAGAAATATTGAATTTTTTAAATTTTTATTCTCAGTTTCAGCATTTTTTCAAAAACAAATAATCTTTATAATTTTGTTATGAACATGACATTGTAGCCTGCAATGTCTTTATCCACTGAGATTTTTTTTGAGTTTGGTATATCAGTTGGTTTTAGTGTAGTCCTTAAAACGGAAACATGCGAAATATGACTTTAAAGGCGCGGTCTACCGCAATTTTCACTATCATTGTTTTATTTTTTATCTGTACCAGATATTTTTTTCTTATTTTAGACACAAAATGTTACTAAATTAGGCTCTTATAAAAATGTTTTATCTCTCATAGTTTTCATGTAATGGCTTGTTAAAGTCATATTTTGCATGTTTCCGTTTTAAGGACTACACTAAAACCAACTGATATACCAAACTAAAAAAAAAAAAAAATCAGTGGATAAAGACATTTCAGGCTACAATGATATTCTCATAAAATTAAAGAATAAAAATTATTTGTATTTTTAAAAAAATTAATGAATTTTTTAAATTTTTATTTTCAGTTTCAACATTTTTTTTTAATTCAAATAATTTCAATTTTTTAATTTTATGAGCATGTCATTGTAGCTTGCAATGTCTTTATCCACTGAGAGTTTGAGTTTGGTATATCAGTTGGTTTTAGTGTAGTCCTTAAAACGGAAACATGCAAAATATGACTTTAACAAGCCATTACGCGAAAACTATAAGAGATAAAAAAATTTCATAAGAGCCAAATTGAACCACATTTTGTGTCTAAAATAAGAAAAATTATATCTGGTACAAATAGAGAATAAAAAAAATGGTTATGTAAATTGCGGTAGACCGCGCCCTTCAGCGGTGACCACAGCACGCCTCAACACAAAGACACGGTGTTCATAACCACAGAGATGAGACGCAGATGTGCACGAAAGGCATTGAAACAAACTGGTGCAGAAATCTTTACCGCGAAAACTTCTTCCACTTACCGACTAAGAATTAAGAGATAATGCTCCATCGCGGGAAAAGCTGAATGTTGGTTAGGCTTGAATATAATCTGTGCATGTCTGACGTCCTTTTTACGTTATTGTCTTGTACACATCTGACTGAGCCAATGATAACACTGCTGCGCCGCTACTGGATATTTGCGATTCGTCTTTTAAAACTACATTACGCTGCCATAGAACCATGTTGTTCTAACTCCACTTTTTTATTTTTTTAAGTTTTGTGGCTAGTCTATACTAACTCCATTCATTTTGCATTACAGTACAGAGGAAATAAATTAAGAAGGTATAGAACCAGCATGTTCTACTTTTTGTTCTATCTCCATTGAAAAGGGATACATTTGCTGTTATTTCTTCTATTCCTTTAGCATTATAGTATTTGAAACTCTGGAAACAGGATTCCAATATGATATTACATAAACACTATGTATAGCGTGCGTTAATATTTTAACTGCGAAATAAAACATGTGTTCCGCAAAATTGTAATGGCTCTCATGTAAAATTTCTAAATATGGAGTTAGAACAATTTGGTTCTATAGCAGCGATTACCCTCCTCCAATCACACAATTTGCAAGACGCTACACTGTTTTGCATAATACTAAATACGGCGGCAAGAAAGATTATTGAGGTTTTATATTTAATAATAGTGCCTCAATGTGATAAAACTGTTTCCCGTACACATATGGCAGCACTTAAGCTCGTCAGGAAAACTGTCAAATACAAATTGATGTTACTATCACTAGGGCCCGGTAGTTTTCGCGAAAAGATTTCTGCTATGTGGTCAGTGATTGGATGCCTTAACAAACAACCCACAAATCACAGACGTGTTGTGTCACGGTTATCCATGTACTGATTGGCACAGTCAAATTAACAAAAACTCTGCACAATAACGCTCAGCCAATAATCACGAAGTTGAGCTGCAGGTGTACACGTAAGACACTGAAACAAAGTGAAGAAAAAAACTTTTCGCGAAAATTACAGGGCCTTAACTATAGCTAATTCACGATAAGCACCCTTTTTTTTAAAGCCCTGCCAAGCAACATTAGTAATTAACAACTACGTTTTTGCACTGCCTCAGACGTTAACGTATAAGGTATAAATTATGTTTGTTAGTTACACAGTGATGATTGCGATAAACCATATAAAAACAAATATTCAGCGGGAAAAAAATAGCAGGGCATTAAACTTTGCCGTTAAACGCCTTCAGTAAAGTCTCTTAACAGTTGCATTTTTGCAGGGTAGATTATATGTTTCACATAGACTACTGTCTGTGTGATAAAAACGTCCATCACAGATAGGAAGTTGTTGATCGACAGATATCTGTGTATAACCTGCCTACAGCAGCAAAAATGTACAGAATGTGCGAAAAGTCTTTCCCTGATTACTAACACTGATAACTTCGGCTAGAAGTAAGGAAAAAATATGAAACTGGTGTCAAAATGTTTAGAAACTGTACAATAAGAAATCTACGACAATAAACCCAAAGTTATGGCCTTCATTGGGAAATATCACAAGAGCACAAATTTTCAACAGACAACACAACCCTCGAGCAGATGTCAACATTCAGACAACTATGGAACTATTTCAGCGACATTCAAGAAAACGATATGCAACACAAGATCACAAAGTTCACTCAAGTCACATGACTAATAAACAGCATCTTCAGACCATCTCTTATTCAGCAGGACATCAGACTCAAACTAAACAACGCCCTGGTCAGACCTATCGTCTTGTACTGCAGCAAAGCAGTACATATGACGAACAGAGACTAACGAACACCGAGATGCGGTTCATGAGAAGAACACCTAGCTGCAAACCATGAGACATGAAAAATAGTATGACATTTTTGAGGACCTCAATGCAAAACCAATTCTCTAGACAGTACAAAACTACACAACGTCTTCGAAAGACCGATCGGATCCCCCCCAAAAAAACCTCAAATAACAACAAAAGCTAGAATAGACACAGGAAAACCCGCAAAGATATGGATTGAGACCGTAACATGTTATTAAGCCTACTATTGGACGGAAAGAAAAATTAATAAAAAGAAGAAAAATAAGCAGTTGTTATACTGTTGCGAAAGAACATTTTTTTTGACCACCGTATTGGTTTAACCTTGAAAATATATAGGGCAATGTATAATCCACTGATTTTAAAAAAAAATATTCAAATTATATGCAAAAATAAATTTTTTCGTTAATTTTAACTGTATTAATAGCAAAATTTAAATTTTCTTACATAATAACATTCGCGGCAACTTTTGGCGAGAACCCAAAAAATGTTCATTTACGTTTTCTCA
Organism: Medauroidea extradentata; assembly: GCA_003012365.1. Classification (NCBI taxonomy): domain Eukaryota; kingdom Metazoa; phylum Arthropoda; class Insecta; order Phasmatodea; family Phasmatidae; genus Medauroidea; species Medauroidea extradentata. Next base: position 44,070 of record PNEQ01121135.1, read on the forward strand.
GAATCACATTTCACATGTTGTAACCAGCACAAATTTATCACTTCTGGTTTAAAAAAAACTTTTGTTACATAAATTTTACCTTCTGTGTCACACATTATAAGTTCTCGGTAGCGAAGTAATATATGCATTTACATTTGCACCAGCAACAATTCTACGTCTAGGCACAAAGTCTTATGACAATTTCGTCTAATGAAAAATAATATACCCAACTGTTTTTTCTTAATAATACAAAAAAGTCAAAATCTTACTGTTGTTTCAATGACACCAATTGTTAAAAGCAATTAATCTAAAATACTATAATTTTCTGTAATTTCTCTATGGCGTTACTGGTCCCGCAGCCTAGGAAAGGTTTCGTAGCAGACATGAAACTGTGTCCACTGAGCAGCTACCCGCCCCACTTTTTCCTCCCAGCCAGTGAGAGGGGAAATGACGGAGCCCTGAGTGGGCCATTAGCAGCTACAACCAATCAGCAGATGCGCACACCTCCGCTGTTTAGGGGCAGGAGGAGGAGGAATTATCTCCTCTGCATGTCGCCAGGACCTTTCCTAGCTCACGTGACCAGTAAGTACTAATCTATATCGCTCTGAGAGATGTTATTTTGCAATTAAAAAACTACAAGTGTAACGCAAATGTTCATTCTTTAACCATTAAAAATATATTCACATTTCATGTTATGGTTTCCGATAAATCATGGATTTTTTTATTTTTGCTACGGATTATCTTATTTCTTAATATTATTTTTTTTCTGACAGTTGATGAGTACAGAAAACAGCAAATTTTGAGCTTGGATGAAAATGTCGTCAGAAGTAGGCTAATGTCTAAAAGTTGAGCAGTATACAGTGATGTTATAAAAGCATTTTTTTTTTTTATTATTTTATATCGGTCGAATAGTTTACAAAGTAATTTTCTAAGTTACAAGAACACTGCCTCAGAATCTCATTTTGAAACACTTGCTTTAACATACCGTAGTTATCTCGCCTTCTCTTCCTTCTCCTCTTCAACCTACATATCCCCCGCCCTTCCTTTCCACATCACTACGCGTAGGTTTCCCTCGTTCATTTTCCGGTACGTGCCTTAATGCGCGGATCCCATCTGGTCTCCGCGACTTTCCAATTCGACGAAATCGCACGCAGCTGTTCGCTGGATAAAACCTGCAGTGTTCTTGGTTAAAATTATAACTCTGGTGTACAGCGTGCAATAGAGTGTTACCAAAATTCAGTCACAAAACAAGGAAGGAAGTTAGGTATGTAGTGTGTTATAATACTTCCAAAACATTAAAATTATATTATTTTGAGCTATAATTTGTTGACTATAAATTCACCTTTGCAGTTGGCACTTGAAAAATTTCTTCCTCCATTGCTGAAATTACAACTATATGTGGGTATAATCTAAGAAATTTCGGCTGAGAAATATCAAAAATTTTAAGTCTCTCTTGATTATTTCTTATCTCTATATATAAAAGAGAACGCCGACTGTCTGAACGACTGACTGACATGACTGACATATCAAACTGCAGCCCAAACCACTGGACCTAGAGTCATGAAAATTTTTGTGAGTGTTCCCCTGAGGCCGTAGGCGAGCACTAAGAAATGATTTTTCGATTTCGAGCTCTAAGGGGGTTAAAAGGGGTGAAATGTGTTTCCGAAGAAATGTCGATAGAACTCGTACCCGACGACCTATGATCGTGATTTTTACTTTGATAGGACACACATAAAAATGCATATTAGCCAATTTAAGGATTTTTCGAAATTCAACATTTGAGGGGTGAAAGTACCCTAAATGTGTTTCCGATTTACTATCGATATCTATCGAAACCTTTGGGATAGAGAGTTGGTATTCACTTAAAAATGATACTTACGTAAATACCCAAAAAGTGTTATTAGGATTTTTTGAAATTCGAACCCCAAGCAGTAAAGAGGAGCAAAATGTTTTTTTTTATGAATCGTCTATATCACTGAAACACGATTGACTATCATCGTGATTTTTACTTTGATTGGTTACGTATACATATGTCTATGACAGACGCCAATAAGTTTCGAAATTCTTTAATTATGGGAGGGGAGGTGAAAATACGTAAAGTGTGTTTTTAAGTATTCCTCCATATGTATCGAACAAATCGAGACGTCGAAGTGATCTTTGCTTTAGATTAATGCTTTTGTAAACATGCCAAATACCATTAAAGTATATTTTCCGAAATCGGCCCCAAAGAAGTTAAAAAAGGGTTAAAATATGTTTTCGACTCACAATCGATACATATATATCGATCCCAACGATTTTTACATAGCGACAAGATTTTTGACTGAGATTGATGCTTACTCAAATACCGGAAAAGTAATTTTCGGAATTCCCCACCTAAAGAGGTGAAAAGGGGTGAAAAGTGATGAAATGTGTTTTAAATAATCGTCGATATATCTTGAACCCGACAGGCTATTGTCGTGTTTTTCACGTCCAAGAGACACCAGTTAAGTAGTCAAAAATGTGATTCAAGGGTACTTCTAAATTCAGTCTCTTAGGAGGTGAAAAGATCTGGGATGTGATTTAGATACACCTTCAATGTATATCGAACCCATCGAGATGTTCAGTTTATTTTTGCTTCAGGATGATAATTACGTAAATTACCGTAAAACTTTTTTAAGATTGTTCAGAATTCGAATTCTTAGTACTGTACAGGAGTGATACGTGAGTTTAAATGAATAATCGATTTTGCTTTGAATGATTGAACTATCGTTGTGATTTTCACTTCACTTGGATACTTGAATAAATATTTAAGGCGTGAAATTAAGAGTTTTCGAAATTTGACAACTAAAGAGGTTAGAAATGCATAACACTTGTTTTCTATCAGCCGATGATACTTATCTAACCAGTAGAGATATTAAGGTGGTATTCGAGTCAAAATGATGCTTACGTAAGTACCTACAAAAAGTAATGACGTTTTTTTATTTTGTTAGATAACTTAATTAAATAGAAAACTTTGTGAACTTTCAAGGCAGACGATCCGAAAAGTAAGTGCGATTAGCGAGAAATAAATTATACTGGAGTATCATTCTACAGCAGTGGAGGTTTGAAAAACAAGTTTGTTATTGAGGGCACTATCACCAATGGTTGTGCTCGAGGGAAATCAGTCTAAATACCACGTAAACTACATATTTCATTCGATTAAATTTAAAGAGTTAATCCACAACGTCAACTTTGCAGAGATATAAATAAGGTCCAGGCGAATTCGCTATTAGTGGCAGGGACAACTTACGACTATTTTTCGCGTGGACAGCTATAGCTACTTATCCTGCTGCAGAGCAAGCTCAACTAGCAGATTTCGCTTGATGACTGAACTACGTATCTGGTGTACAAAGATGTATCTGCTCTGAGTAATATGCGCGGGCGAAGCCGCGGGCGTACTGCATATATATACACACACACACACTTTGAGAATAACAAGTTGCTCAAACTAAACAATCTGAGAAATCAACCTCATTGATAAGTTAAACGAAGGTAAATATGAGGCTATTGGTATCAAAAGGAGCTATCTCCACTGTGATAAAATGTACAATAGAAGTTATTTTTTATCTAATGCATTTCTATCCACGTATCGGGATGGGTTTTGCCTTACATATTCACCAAAAATGATACGCATGTGAGTATCCAAAGAAACCAAACATATGATTAGGTTTATTAGATATTTTTACTTTAATTTTGTAGGTGGTCTCAATTTCGGTAATAAATGGAGATTATTCCTTTTGATACCAATAGCCTCATAAAATGTTTAAATAAAGTCATAGGCAGACACATTCTAAAATATGTAACAAAGGCGATGGATGTAGCGAAAAATAGACATGTGCGAGTTACGGTTAAAAATATCTATAAGAAAGAAAAAATCGATACAAACAAAAATCTTACATACTTGAGAAATAATGAAAGATAAGTCAAAACTATGGTATAAGCAAGCATCTAGACTGTCTTATGGTGACATTTTATCATATGAACGGACGAAAGGCCGTACGGAGACGTAAGTATAAGAAACCCAAACTTTACAGCATCCTCGTTGTTTGAGAACCCAAAAGTACGGAGGTTCCATATGAAGAAATGTCATACAATTAAGTTTATGTGTTTATTCAGCTTTATTGGTAGTTAATCACCACAGAAATAGATCGTACTGTGAAAATATCAAAAGCAAGCTGAACTTCACTAAGACTTTCAAACCAAATAAACTTAAAATGTCTCTTGCAATCTATATTTCACACCATTTTTTTTTCGGAGAAACAATTTGGAAACTAGTTACTAAACTAATTTTTAAATAATTGAAATACAGAACATTTTTTCAACATGTAGCCATTAATACGTTAAGGACATTAGTGCGGGGAAATATAAAAACTGTTAAAACTGCACATTGTGCCTCTAGAGTGGCCACTGAGATTACCATTTCAATTCGATATAAAACATAATTTCACTCTAGGTTGCTACTGATTGGTGAAATCAGAAATATAAGTAGCCTACGTCAAATAATTACTTTTTTTTTATTTTCATTCTCTTTCTCACTTGTTATATCACATAAAACTTATGTTCTAAATTAAGCGTTCTGTACCTGTAAAGTAAACATAAACGCTTCATGAATGCAGCTGCAACTAGCAGTTATGTTGTCAGTACACGTAACTTCAAGCATGTAACCAGGATGGCCACTCAAAAATGCATCATGTGCAGTTTAATAATTTTTTTTACATGTACCAATGCCCTTCAGAGAGAACTGTAGCCTATTTGAATATGTCTCCCAAGTACGGTATGTTGGAATCCCAGAGGTAAATATTTATTTCTTCGAATAGTACAACTAAAATACCTTGTAACTACAGGTTGCTGCAGAAACATCTCACCAATTCGAGGGGGCTGGGGGGGGGGGTTTGGCAAACTAAAATTCAAACCAAACATAATGCAATAGAAGACTTGTTATCCACAAACAGTTGCTACATATTATACACTTTAACATCAATACACTTGTTACATCACATCCTCCATTACTGATGCAATGAAGACGCAGATCATGGTAGCTTTCAACCCCTAACTTCAATCATAGGAGTACCAGTAGCCCACAAATTTGCTGGCACTACTTTCAAAATTACCCGCAGATGAAAACCTTTCATAGAATACTCAAAACGCCAAATAAAATAAATTTTAAAAAAATTAGTTAACTTTAGCTGTACGGACATTTCCGGAAACAAAGGAACTTTAGCCCATTATAATTGCTGGCAACATAGTTTAATAATAATAACTGAATTTCTTACTTACATCATTTAACTCACAATTAAAAAAAAAATACTGCATGTCAAAAACTGAAGCAGCACCTCGTATATCACAGGATAATAGGATAAAATATTGCTGCGTGGCATCTCTAGCATCATCCCATTATATACGATGGGAGTTCGGTATCTTTCTGGCGTAAAAAAAATGCAGATTGGAATTAAAAATTGTGACCTTGTTGCGAGGCCGTAAACAAACATCACCGCACGCCTGCCGCCGTTAATTCCGATCAAAAATTGATGCGAGGGATCGTGGTCGCCATCTGACAACCTCCCCTTCACCTTTATTCAATCCACGTCAGCCAAACGCGATAACCGGGCCCTGGGCGTCCCAGCGCGCCCTGACGGCTACGTAATGGAATCCCGCCCTGTGACGTCACGTTCCAGCAAGCCACCAGCGCCACCTGCAGCCCTGGTGCTGGAATCACAACACCGCGAAGGGTGCGGAGCGAATAACAAAACTTGCCATACAAATCAGCGTCGAGGTTTCCGTGACGTAAGCGAGAAAAAATATATATCTGCCGCGACGCCAATTACGAATAAAATGTAATTCTGTTTCATTCGCGTTGTGAGAGCGACAGAAATATGAAAACAAGGAACATAATTTTGTGCTCAAATGTCGGTGAAACTGGTAAGTTGGTAGTAAATTACATTTAAATATTTTACAAGAGATTTTTATTGTTATTATAAGCAAATCATAACCTTTTTAAGCAAATGTGTATTGTAACTATATTTCCACGCTTAGGAACGCCAAAAACATATTACAAATAAACGTCAAAATATTAAAATAACGGAAACATCAATAGCGGTCGTACAAGCAGTACATGTAGTAGCAAGTAACTATTTACATCAGGAATGGATCCAGAGGGAGGGAGGAGGGCTAGATGACCCGGGCTCTGTTACCTGTTTAAATCATTTTTATCATTAAAATATAAAAATTTTTAAAGGTGTATACATCAAAATGTTTTGGTTAGGAAACGTTTAAAATAGCACCGTTTTGCACCTTAACCAAATATTTTTTAACGTGGGAAGGTATCCAGACCCCACTTTTTTACTTGTGGTCTGAATATATCTAATTTTTAAAGCATAATCTCCCCCCCCCCCCACAATCTAAAGCCAGAGCCGGATCCGCTTCTAATTAACATTTCATATTATTTAATTGCATATGTCGCGCGGCAGACAATCACGTGTTCGCAATATCGAGAATATTTAGTGTGGCTTCGCTCTCATCGCGTCCCATCAGTCGCGCTGTTGTGATTCCGGCATGACGCAGCGCTGGACGCGATCGGCGCGACACATTATATAGCTGCGTGATTGCGCTCAGTGCGCGGCAATTGCTGCAAAGCTTTCAGCACGGAGATTCATCTCCGGCAATACAGCCGACATCACTTCGTTATTACACCCGTTCCCCCGCGACCAAGGGTCCCATAATGCAGTTTTTCACACTGACTGTCTGTCGGAAATGAGAGTGTGTCCCACTGGGAGCAAGGCGCACCCGGGGTGTTTGTTGGAAATAAAAGTGGGGAATATGGTAAGGTACGTGGGCTTTACGTATCGTCGCCAGCGAGGTCATTATAGACGGTGTCTTGCAACTTAGTAAAACGACAGGAACTGGGAGAGGTGTCGGCAGCGCCATTTGTTAAGGCCTCGCTCGTTAGTTTTGCAGGGGTTTCGAAAATATTTTTTAACACAAATTAATACATATATCAGAAATTCATTCTTACAGTTTTAACACTTATAAATTATCGTTTGTATCTGAATTTTTCTGTTGCAATACACCAAACGGATTTTTTTTTTATTTTTGCCCCTGAAATAGCACACATTTTGTTGTCAAAATAAGCCAAAATTAAGCAAAATAATTTTTGCTAGCAAACGGTATATTATTTTTTAAAAAAAAATGCTCTGGTAAAATTGTGTATCGTATGACTGTACACAGTCTCAAAATTATCTTCGAAGCATTTGGTTTAAAAAAAATATTCGAGTTATTTGCAATTGTTTGAAATAAATGAAAGATCATGGCCTTAAGAAATCTTCACAAGATTCGCCTGGAGCTATTTCGGGAAACCATGGAAAGCATAGCCTAAATCAGGATGGGCGAAGCCAGGGATCTAACCTAAGTCCTCCAGAATGCGAGTGAAATGTGTTATCGTTGCACGACCTCACTCGGTTAGGAGGGGTGTGTTTGTACATTGCCGTTGCTACAACAATTTGTGTTTGTGTGGGAGGGAGGGATGTGTGTCCCGAGACTGGGAACGTTACTAAGTAACACCGATCCCCGCCAACAAAGCTTCCCCGGGAAAATTTGGATTTCAATGTGTAAAATGGTGCTTTTAAGAGGGCGTGGTACATAATTCAACGCTAAAAGCATTACAGTAGGTATCTTAAAGCCAATTTTCGGAAACTAAACAATAGCAATCCTAGACAATAGTTTTAGCCAACATTTTAAACAAAATTGTTTCCAGTGTTGCGAAAATCTGAGGCACAATCTCTGACGCCGGAACCTCGTGCATTTAACTGCGGCGCAAGAAATCATGCGTAACGAATTAGTGATTCCGGATAAACGTTTAGGTCATAAAGTTGGCAAATACCATTATCTAGGATTTTCATTTAGTATTTTATCCTTGTTGGTTTTGAAAAAAGTGCAGAAATCAATTGATGCTTTCAGCGTTTATTTATCTATTTAAAGCAGTTTCCATACGGTAAAAAAATAGTGCTTGTGGTCTGTACACCACGGACTCTCCGTGCTAAAGTTATGTTGAATAATTCGGAAATTACATGACCAAGTTTCAAAACCTGACAGATTTATGTAACTAGTGGAAGTAAAACGGTAGCATTACCTTACATAAACATAACCATTATTCGAAAAGTGTTTCACATATTTTCCGTTGTAAGGGGTGTTTAAACCCCTCAACCTCACCCCTCCCCCTTATTAATCCCACATAGCTGCGCCACTGACTGGGACTAACATTTTTATTAATCGGGATGTGTTTCACCCGGTGGGAGCTACGCAACTGTGGTAGGTGTGAACTTTTTTTTTGGGGGGGGGGGAGGGTTTACAGTTTATCGCGTAAGCGGATTGTGAAATGACATTCGCGCACACGTTGTACTGGGGTTGATCTTCGGCTGGGCTCGGTCTGTGCGATTACACGTTGGTTGGCGTAAATCCGTTCCGCCTAAAATGAAGGCGACGTGACTCCAGGCAAAACGACTGCAGGGAAAACGACTTTTAGGAATTATGAATGGAGTAGACCCTATTCTAGACAAGACGACGTGCTACCTGTAGTTCAGCTGATGCAGTTCCACAGTTATTTTCACCGTGTTTTTATTTTTATGTTTGTACAATTTTTTTTATTGTATTGGAAACAAAACGTGACTAAATTTTGCTCTTATAATTTTTTTCTCGCATAGGTTTTTGCGTAATGGCACGTTAAAGCCAAAATTTGCGTGTTTCCGTTTTTAGGACGACACTAAAACCTACTCGCTCACAAAACTGAAAAAATTCTCAGTGAATAACGATGTTGTAGGCTACAAGTTCAGCTATGTTAAACCAAAAAATATAATATTTCTGTCTTAAGAAAATATTTTTTTTTTTTAAATTTTAATTTTTAATTTTAGCATTTAAATACAAAAAAAGTGTTCATTGTTTTTATGTACGTGACATTGTAGCCTGAGACGGCTTTATCCACTGTGAATTTTTTTCACTTTGGCAAGTCAGTTGGTGTTAGTGTAGTCCTTAAAACGGAAACATGCAAATTTTGAATTTAACAAGCCATTACGCGAAAACTATGAGAGATAAAAAAATTTCGTAGGAACCAAATTTAGTCACATTTTGTGTCTAAAATAAGAAAAAAACTGTCTTGTACAAATAAAAGTTAAAGTCATGGTGATGAAAATTGTGGTAGACCGTGCCCTTAAGATCATGCTCTATTATTTCTATTTAGTGATTTTTTTTTCTGATTCGCAATTACGTTTAAATCCGTCTCCTCCATGTTGTCTGATTTTTTTTTAATTCTGTAAATCCTATTGTTTAAGCTAATAAGGTAATTAATTAAATTCTGGTTAATTGACATTCTAGTCGAAACCGTATAACTTGTTTTGAAAAATAAAGCCATCACAGCAAATACCATTTTGAACAAAACCGCAAACAGATTGTTTATATTTGCTCTTGTTTAAGCTTAAATAAAATATCTGAAAAGCAGTGAAAACAGGACAGCATGGTTTTAAGATATTAAGTAGTTCAATTGCAAAAAAAAAAAATTCAGAATTTTAAGGCTTTTCCATGGTTCTGTGACTATGCATCAAAGACATATGATAACATCACGAAACCAGCTAGAAAATCATTTTAATGCGGTTTTAAGCACATATTTTAGCAATTCAACCATAAATTATTTGCATAATAGTATAAACTGGCTCAACTGTTTCTGAAAGTCATAGCGACTAAATGAAGAAATTTCGCTGTAATCGGAAGATTTGTTTGCTTTCAATCAGTGTTCGATATTTATATTTTTTTATCGAAAAACATTAACACATAGCTTGACGCAAGTTACAGTTGACTTCATTAACACTCTAATACATTTACAAGGTTTTAAGGCACCAGTATTCCAATTTTTCATGAAATACCGAAACTAAAAATTAACTCATTTAATGATGACATATTGTCGCGTTTTGAGTTTTAAAAAAAAAAAGTAAAGTCAAGACTCATTGACTTTAGTTAAGGCGAATTCTACAACAGGTTAGAAATATCTAGTTCACAAGTTTGGCACAGGACAATTTGTACCGCTTGAGCGCTGGTATCTGTAAGGGGCACGGTCGTAGAAGAACAGGTCTGGACACTCGCCTATCTAACAATGTATTTTGCTTGACCCCCTTGTTGTTTGGTTGTAGTTCGTCAAGTTACCGAGAATGTCGTACTTTTTGGCGCTGTTTCCTGGGCGGTTGGACTCAAACTCCGTCCACTTTTTTCCATTGTTAAATTTATAAAGTAAATAAAGATTGCTGGAGCATTTTCTTATTTTTGTGGACGAAGGAAGTATTTCATAAATTTATTAAAAATACGTTTTGATAAACTGTTTATCTAAGTGGGGAGGAAAAGGGCGGAGTTTGAGCCGACCGCCCTAACAGCAGCGCCAAAAACCTATAGCATTGTCGTGAACTTAGTGAATTACAGCCAAACAACAAGGGAGTCAAGTTTCCAGGCGAGTGTCCAGACCTGTTCTTCTACGGCCGTGGTAAGGGGTTAAGGGGCCTCCCAACCTTCCCATTAAATACGTTACAGCGAACTACACTACTCCCTTTTTGACGAAACTATTTAACGCCCTTTATATCTGTATATCTACGAAAAGAACACACAGTTCAAACTATGTCGCTATACTTTTAAAAATTCGGCACGTGTTAGAAACATTTTTTCCTGGCCCCTCAAAACGGCCAACGATGGGTTTTCAGACTGCCGTATCAGGAAAATTAACAAACGGATTCGAAAAACATAACTACAGAAACAAGCGTCAGACTTTGAACTACGCTGCTCATAAATAAATGAACGTGGTCACCGCTTTAAGTCCCATAGGAAAAGGATAATTGTAAAGCACTGCACGCCAGCTGAGAGGCTTGTGCGGATACATACGTTGGTTTGTGGCACTCTTACCGCTCCTGTCTCATATACACACAAATGCAGCCTATCTAGGGAGGCCCCTTAAACATACCAATCCCAGAACATTCGTGAATATAAAGTTACATGAAGTTGATAATTTAAATGCCGAAATTTGTTTTTCTAACTATAAAATAAATTTAATTGACTTGTCTCTTTGCCAAGCCAAGTTATAAATTTAGTTTCAGAAAGTTTTCTTATAGTATTAGATCCGTTAGCGACAGCAGCACAACTAGTGGCAGAATATTTCCCTGAGTCAAAATGTCAAATAAGTAAACACGTTGTCTTTCCAATCTGTAGTATATTGAACCTATATTTAGATTTGCCGACTCAATTATAGGACTCCATAAGAAGCCGTGGTGTATTGAAAGCCACCGTAAGTCAAATGTTAAAGTCAAACGCTAAAGTGTTCAATTATGTAATCGCCAGTAACGGGTAATCGATTGCCGTGCTCGGAGGGTAGCTGCCGCTTGCGTGTGGATGAAAGCAGTTATGAAAAACTAACGAGGGTAGGTAGGGCAGAATTTCAGCTTCAGGTGTGCAAACAGCAAGCAGAGTAAAGTTTACACGCGTACAAGAACTCACGAGAGCAGCTTCTCGATCAACTCTTCATTTACCCTGCTCTCGTGCGGCGATGTAAGCGGCTGTTAGCAGGCCTAGTTACTGCGAGCTGGCCTAGACGTAGCATATAAATATTACGAATTAAAACTACCGTGCGGGAGTTAAACGCCTACATCCAGTCGCTGATGTAATTGCTAATCTTGCGCGCGTTGCTGAGTAGGCACTCGGTTTCACGTAACCACGTGTATGATTATTTCTTACCGCACTAATGTAAGCAAAACGTAAACATTTTTTTTAAACTTTAAGATACTCGCAAAAAGTTAATAGGTCTATATAGCAACATTAATTGGATGGTGTTATACATCAATAGACTACGTGCCAATAGGAAAAATTCCTAGAAAAATTTTTAATATTTGCCTGATTCTTCCGAACTATTTCGGCACTAAATGTAGCCAGGCAAAGCCATAGCTCCGTGAACATTGTAATTTTCAAATTATTCCCCTTTAAAAATTCTTTATTTTCAAACGCCGCCACAAACATTGAAAACGCGTTCTTAGTGGCTAACACATTTATACGTAGTCTTATTTGTTTTGGTTAGCCACCGCACGCCAGGCGGGGGTGTGTATTGGAATTTTTCAACTACTTAAAAAAATTGGTAAAATTCAGTGGACCCGGTTACGTAGAAGTTAATTCGGGGATTCCGCGCGTTGTTTGGGCATGCGTGGTTGTAAATTTGGTGGTCAACAACGAAGATTTATTTCACTTCTGTTGATTTTAAAGAAGTGAAGACAGCAAGGTATTAGTAACTCTCACACATTGGGACGTTTTAGTTATAGGTTTGAGTTTATGTCGATTTAATTTATATTCCTGAGAGATAATAACTAACGACGAATTCATTTTAATGTTTCAGATCCGCTATACAATCCTAAGCTTAGGTTTGAAAGGTCAGCCGAACGAAGTTCACATGCGTACGAAAAGAGAACCTGTCGAGCTAATATTTGGAATGCGTTTAACCAAACCTGTCACAGACTATGATCGAACATTCTAGATGCGTGAGTTGGTAAAATAATATGGCAGATCAATTATTTTATCACAAGTAAATTTATTCTCTCAGTAATTTTTACGTTTCACGTGAACGGCATTGAGACAGCTGTGCTGTCATCTCGGGGCAAGTTTCGCAAGACCCTGCCCACCTCTCGAATTATCGGCCAATCACGGATGCCTTGAACTCGCCTATTGGCTAATGACGTTTCCGCAGCAAGTGGAACAGCCAAAACACTACAGCTGCAGGGATTTCGTCGCAAACTGCAAGCTATTGACTGCAATTTTTAACTTAAAAGAACTTATTTATTTTATACTAACCCTGTCATGTAGTACACAATACAGCATTACATACGTAAACTGTATTTTTGATATTAGTAGCAGACTATTAGGTCTCTTCTTGAAGCTTAAACCATTCAGTACGCCTTGATTTAACAAACGGCGCTCACGTTAAATTTAATTCCGAGTAAATAGCATTTTATTGCTGTGCAAACGAACTACTATCCACATTTATACTCTTCGGAGTACAAGCCGTACTCGAATTCACCCCATAAACTACTTTATTTAACATAATTTCACGACTTGAACGTATGTTGCTGTCGTTTGGGTGTTACGAACATTAAAATGTACAGTAGCGTGACGTCACATGGACATCAACATGGCGGTTCACGTTTTTGCCTCGCAAAACAGACTGCTCATTTTACTTCAGTCTTTCTGGAGCCACACAGACGCAAAGAAAGAAAGTATGGTGCCGTTGTTCATTAAATTGAACGCACTTTTAAATAAAATTATGAAAAAAATAGGAATTTTCTTTATTGCAAGTTAGATATTACACACACACACATATATTTATTTATTTATTTATTTATTTATTTATTTGACATGGTCTTATAAAAAGTATTTTACTCCTATATCGTGTGATGTGGATATTGGATTTATAGGGAAAATATACTACTTTTTGTAAGACTGTTTCAAAGCCAAAAAAACTTTCAGCATATTGTAATAATAACTAAAAATTGGGGCATAAATCTATTGATGTATAACACTGCCCAATGTCAGGCATGAGACTTATCTTTCTCTTGAAAGTTGCGAACTTAATATTATTTTGTAGTAAATTTGTTGAAATGAACATGAATATTTATCAGCTTTTAGAAGTTAACAAGCTTCTTCTATCCATTAATCTTTAGCTGCTCAATCATAGCTTTAATTTTAACCTAGCCCTCAGTTCACACTTGCTTATTGGCCCCGTATCTATTTAAGGAGAAGTTGAACCAATCAGAAATAGGTTACTGTAATATAAATCATTCAAAATTGGCAGATATATAGGCATATCCCTCAAGGTGTAAGAGCTGTAACAAAACAGTGATTGAAATGGAAATTTTTTTCGTGAAGTTAGCTTGCGCCTAATCACTTGACCTTACTATTGGAGACCTGAAAAATTCGCGAGTATACTTGAGGAAAAGTTAGATTCCCCGTTTCCGTATATGTGAAGTACGTAAGCGATTTGGTCAATGTTTATATAAAAACTGACCTTGACAACCTTTTTATTCTTTGGGCGGGGGAGGGAGAGAGGTTGTTTACAGATCTTTCGGCCGTTTCTCACAACCTCGTGTCCAAACTTCTATGTTCTCATATAGATCTTATCTTATGTCTCTTCGTTGCATATCCTCCTCCACTTGTTTCTGCCATTCTGCAAATGGTCTTCTTCTTCTTCTTCTTCTCCTATACGGAGGTTGCCAAAATAAAGTTTTTTTCTGCCATTTTCTTCACGTAACTTCATCATGCATCTATACCATTTTAAAAGACAGTTTTCTACTTTTTCGATGATGTTGGCAGGAGTTCGTTTTTTGATTTCTTCGTTTGTAATCCTCTTTCTCCTTGAAGTTCTGAAACTCTAAAAAGTACAATTTGCATGGATTCTAGTCTTGATCTACCATCTCCCATGGTTCAGGTTCATATAAACTTATGTTTTGTATTATAGATCCATGAAACCTTTTTTATCCTTTATTTTATCTGACCACAAGTAGAAATTCAACTTATAAATTGCTTGGTTTGTATTGTTCTTTCCCTTACTTTATGTTTACAGGAACCTTGTTCTGATATTAATACTCCCAGATTTGAGAGTCTGTAAGAATAAATTTAATTGGCTTCTAGACAGCCTTTTCAAATGTACAACTGGCCACTTACAGGAGCAGCAGCCAATGAACTAGTAGCTGAAGACAGAGTATACACAGGAACGCGACGTCGAACCGTCAAGTCGTTAAAGCCTATAAACATTAGGGTTTCTGCGAAATGTATAAAAGGAAAGACGTAGAGACAGAAAGAATACTGCCAAATTAAACCATTCACGTAGTGGATTTCGTAGCGAAGGATATAATGGGACAAGCATATTGAAATGATAAAAGACCTTAAGGTAGAAGGCGAGATTAAAGAGCGAGGATAAGTTGGATAGCTTATAAATTCTTGGAATGGAACAGTTTTGTGGCATACGCAGAGAAAGAAATATGTGAAGTCCTTAACTTCCCTCGTTTAATCCCTTAGGAGACCCATAAACTATGAAACTTTTCATAGGCTACTCTAAATCTTTTGAAAGTTTCACCGAATACAAAGAAAAATTCTATTGGTTACTGCCAGTGATCGAGACGACCAGCTGTAAGAGTGATGCATACTTAGGTATATGTATTGTGATACACTTGGACCCAACATCATAATTGTACGTGATGTTTACGAATAACTTATATATTTTGAAATTACTGCTTCCAGCGTAATTCAATCTTCAGTTTTAATAATTATACCTTATTAAAACTTGTCAGGACCAATAGTAATCAGATGTCGAAGGCCGCACTTCGTTTTTACTGAAGCTCCGAGAATTCTTTAAGAACTGTATTTGTCTGTCATCGCAGTAAAGGCATAAAGCTAATAGCTCATCATAAGTTGTCCTCAGTAAAAAATAATGGCGTGCGAGATTCCAGAAATATAATGGTTATGTACTTAGATAAGTTTCCTTGTCAAATTATATAGTATAGAGGAAAGACAAATTGTAATGACGTGCATAATAACCGAAAATGTACTCCACCAATCTTTATGTTGTCACAATCAGTAATAGCTAAGATAAATCTTGTTTACAGTTTACACGGCCTGCTTTCTTGTGTTTTATGCCCCTGCTAAGGTTGCTTAACCTTCTCCACATCAGTACTCTCAACACGTACATCAAATTCCAACTATCAAGTTACTGGTCAGCAGCTTCAAACACGGTCTTAAGTAGTCTCAGTGCTCTCAGCAAAAAAAAAAATAAATTAAGAGAGAGAGAATGCGGTCGATATGTAAATTTCTAAGAAAATCAAATCATACTTTACACTCTTTTTCGCCATATACATATACGGTTGAATGAACCAACAGTTTTTCTCTGTGCACGACATTGCATTAGCATTTATATTCGCTAGAGTACTGCAAAATTCAGTGCATCAGTCTTTTTAAATAAATAATTTCCTAACTCCTGCGTCTTCATCAGCAAAATAATCTCCCCGCTTTAAAATCGAACATTCACAAAATAAATTAACTCAGTTATTTAAAAACACGACTCGTTTACTCTGCCTTCATGAGAAACTTGTGTACGTGTCTATGTGCGTTTATCTACGAAACTATCTCACACTTCAATGATTCTATCATGCAGCTCACTTATTAGAAACGTGATTCTGGTGAATCTCAAAACGACTTAAAAAGGATTTTCCAATCTTCTCCAAAGTACCGCCCGGATGCATAGGATCCGGAAATAAAAACCTATGTTGTACTTACTGCATATTATAAAAAAAAACTAAGGAGTATGCCTGGGTGGACGTATCTTGCGTGTTCGAGGCGTAGAAGTGCAAAAGCAATAACCACGACAAAGCACATGCATTGTCTCACCCTGTGTAAGTCGTCTCGCCGACAACTCGCCTCTACGACACATTCAGAGGGATTATCATACATAAAAAGGACCACAGTAACACTCATTTTTGGCAGCGTAAGAATAAATTTTAGAGATAAATAGAAAACATGTCGCATGTTATTTGCTTTTTTTATTTTATTTGTTATTAATTACATTTATTATCTGTTTGTTCCTTGTTTTTATTTGACCCGATTCCATCTTGGAATTTCATGTTGTGTTTGTATCTTGCTGACTAAGCATACTCTGCTTTTTTTATGGTTTTCTTTTATTTGTATAGTTTTCTTTGACAATCATTAAATTTTGCAATGGAGTACGTCCAAGAAACTGAATCTAGTCATGAACTCCCATTGCACAGTTCTTTCAAAGATCAAACATGAAATGGATACACACACATGCAACGTTCTTTAAATGCCATTCCTAAACAAAGACACATCTCGCGCGGGTTGATCAGTTTTCTTGTAGGACTAAAACTTTAACGTCAGAAGCTCGACACACTGATCGGCGGCCTGAGCAGGCGGCGCGCTTAAGGGGCCTCCCTACCTGCCCTTCAATTGTGCTGCAGCGAGTTACGACTATTATATTTTTTACGAAACTATTTAACGCACATTATATCTGTATATCTACGAAAAGAACACACACTTCAAACTATGTCGCTATAGTTTTACAAGTTCGGCGTGTTTACTAGAAACATTATTTTCTGGCACTTTAAAACGGCCAAAAAATGGCTTTTTCAGACTGCTGTATCTGGAAAATTAACAGTCAGATTCGAAAAACATAGCTATAGAAAAAAGCGTTAGGCTTTGAACTACGCTGCCAATAAATAAAATAATGTGGTCACCGCTTAAAATGCCACAAGAAAAAGGATAATAGTTAAGCAGTGCACGCCATCTGAGGAGCTTGCGCGGAGAGGCGATAATACATTACATACGTCGGTTAGTGGCGCTCCTATCGCTGTCTCACACATAGGGCGCGGTCTACCGCAATTTTCGTCATCATTATTTTATTTTTTACTTGTACCAGATATTTTTTTCTTGTTTTAGACACAAAATGGGACTAAATTTGGCTCTTATGAAATTTTTTTTATCTCTTATAGTTTTTGCGCAATGGCTTGTTGAATTCATATTTTGCATATTTCCGTTTTAACGACTACACTAAAACCAACTGATATACCAAACTCAAAAAAAATCACAGTGGATAAAAACATTGCTGGCTACAATGACATGCTCATGAAATTAAAGAATAAAACTTTTTAAATTTTTATTTTCTGGTTCATCATTTTTTTTTTAAATTCAAATAATTTTAATTCTTTAATTTCATGAGCATGTCATTGTAGCCTGTAATGACTTTATCCACTGTGATTTTTTTCAGTTTGGTTTATCAGTTGGTTTTAGTGTAGTCGTTAAAACGGAAACATGCAAAATATGACTTTAATAAGCCATTACGCGAAAACTACGAGAGAAATTAAAAAATTTCATAAGAGCCACATTTAGTCACATTTTGTGTCTAAAATAAGAAAAAAAAATATCTGGTACAAATAAAAAATAAAATAAATGGTTTTCAAAAATGCGGTAGACGTGCCCTTAAGATCCGGCTTCAATTCCCAAAGAACAGAGCCGAAAGTGGAAGCACTGTACGTCAGTTTAGGGATAAGCTAGTAAATGTAACGTGATTCTCATCGAGCGTGCTAGGGTCGGCCTTATCGCTTCCTTTATCCGTGCCTTAAATACAGAATATTACGCATACTGCATTCTACTCAGAAAAGGGAAATGGTAACCTAATGTAAATGGGTTTTACGTCTCGTCAATAGCGAGATCATCAGAGACGACAACACACGACTTGACACGAGAACAAGAACTGGCAGTTAATGCCACGGGATCTTGTTTATGCTATTTTAGTAAGTTTTACTCTTTAAATACTGAAAGTGAGCAGGTATCGCAATAATATTTCATGGAAATTGTTTGTGCTCTGTAGCCTAATTTTCCCGAAACATAAGTTCTTTTTTATAATTTTAGCTAATTATTGACTTTAAGAAAATTTACTTAAGTCGATAATTAGCCAAAACTGTAAAGAAATTACGTTTTGAAAAAATTTGGCTACATAGCACAAACAATTTCCAACATTTCTATGTAACGGTTTCCGGATTTAAAAAATTTAACTCGCGAAAACAGCATAACGTTACCTTAATAGTAAAAATATCGTAACTCAATTTCGCATCTATTCAGTATAAAGAGTATAAAAACCATTTTATTTCCCTCACACTGAGAAAAAATACATAATTTAGTACAACGTTACTATAAATGACATTTTTATATCTACTTTTAATAATATTTCTTTGTAAATACCCTATTATGATGGTTTAAAAGGACTCTAATTTCCAATACTCATAATATAGAGTTACGAGATTTTACTATTAAGGCTCGGTTTCAGTCGCCATATTGAACGTTAAAATTTTTCGCTTTTTTTTTTTTTTTTTTTTTTTTTTAATTCTGAGAAGAAAAATGTTAAATCGGCATCTATACCGCAAATTCTATTTAGCTTGAGCTACAACACAAGCATTGCAATAGAGGTAGTAATGTATAGTTAAATCGCAATTTGTCGGGCTAGTTATGATTATAAAAAATTTGCCACACAGATTGCGGCGTAACTATATGTTACCAGCTTTATCGCCATGTATGTACAGTAGCGAAATATAAATAGAATTTGAGGTTTACTCGCATATTTAACATTTTTCTTTTTATAATTCCAAAAAGCGGAAAAAAATAAAATTTAATATGGCGACTGAAACCTAGCCTTTAACGGTAACGATAAATAAGAATACGTGGCTTTAAACCAGTGAGAGAGTGAGTGAGAGATTTTGGTCAGCGCTTAACATCGAAGTCTTCAGCACTGGTGAAGGGTGACATGAGGTGAGCGTGGAGCGACGCCGAAATGAAAAGGCGGGGGAAACGGGAGATCCCCGAGAAAACCCGCCGACCAACGGCATCGGCCGGCACGATTCCCACGTGCGAAAATCCGGGGACCGACCCCGCCAGGAATCGAACCCGGATCGCCTTGGTCTGAACCCTCGGCCACCGCGGCCCCTCTTTAAATCAGCTATGGTATTGGTTGAGGAAACATCCCTACCTCCTCCTGGAGCGTTAATGGGAAAAAGTAAAGTTTGAACGTGCTGCCGTGTTGGCGTGGGCCTGTTGTAACCTCGTTTACACACAGGAGTAATAGGTACAGTTAGAGATTACAACAAAAACACGGCAAGCAGGCGGCGACTTGGTTTCGACTGCAAGCAAGAACCACGCATATGCCTTATCTAACGGCTGCCGTGGCATTAAAAGGGCAGTTACAAGCGGAAACACCGCACCAGTTTAAAAGAATTACATAGTTCCGTCGCTAAACGCTTAAACGATTAGCCATTCTGCAGGTTGGTGTATAATATTCTTCGCGATTGTATAACTCCCCTCTCCCGAGGGTTTTCGAGTAAATTACGCTCATTACAAGAACATTTGCTGTACCATCTAATTACGGATAGGAAAATTTTGCAAGTTAACTGACCTGCACCCACGGGATTAAGTACTCGTTTTATTTTAGGTTTGTTACTTATTCAGAACTAGCCAGGGTGTATCTACAAAATTTTATCCATCTGGCTATGGAGGAAAAATACATATTCGTTTAAAATCTAGCCTGCGATTTAATTATTTCGTTAACATTTCTGAAACAGCACTCCTCTACAAATTTCACATAAAAGTTATTTACGTAGTCAATCTCTAAAAGTTATCCATTCCATTATTAACTTAAACATTGGTTTCCCAACTAAACTGAGTGGTAGCGAGCAAGATACGTCCATTCAGTTCAACATCTGCGTGCGCAAAGTGATAACACCGCATGTCTAGAGACACTGGGAATCGCGGGAAAAATTGAGAGTTTGCTAGGCTCCAACGTGCTATGTGTACAGTACTGCTGGTTTTATATTTGAATCACTGTTTCTATCTTCAACACACCCAGTAACAACTGTACATCTTTAACGCAGGATATGTGAGATTTGTCCAAAAACTGCTCACAAGTGCTACAAATTGCATCATCCAGTAATAGTAGACTAAAAATACTACAGTTTATTGAAGACTATGTTGACTGTTAATCTTCTCGTGATTTTCGAGTGTGCCTACACATGCCATGTCAGTTATTTTCTCTGACTTAAAATAACACAAAATGTTCTACAAAGGTGGTTGCCCTAATAAATTAAATCGTGCGATAACACTTAGAAATTTCTGAAACGAAGTCTACGATTCTAAGTTTTAAAAATGGAATACGCTTATTGAAGGTGCCGCCTGTAATGTCACCGCACACTGTTACGTGCGTTACAGCAAACAGTTATATTTTATAAAATTACTCGACGTGCCTACATGGGTATGTTTACAATGGCGTACATGAATCGTTACACTCCAGATGAAAGGTAGCTATTTTCCAATTCTGTTTCATCGTCTGTATATTCTGATAAGGAGACACTGTCCAAAATGAGCGTTTCTACAGCCCGTTTTACCAGGTAAGTTACATATATAGAGTGTAAACAAACCCTGCATCGTGATATATCTAAGGCCGTGTCTCAATTCACACAAAGAGTGCTCTTTCGTGCTCTCGCTCTCGCAAATACGTCACAACTACGTCAGAGAGAGCACTCACTGCCTTACTCAATTGTTCGCCGAGAGTACGAAAGAGCGAGAGAACGAAGTTGTATACCTACTCACTCTCGCTCTCTCGTGCTCTCTGGCATACGCCATCTTGTTTACAACTGTGGTTTGAGGTTAGTGAAGAAACTTGCGTTATATATTGCAAATATTTCAATGTTTATGCATGAATAATTATTTATAGCGTACAGTTGCTTATAGCTAGAGACATGAACTTTTCGCGAAAAGAATTTTGCCCCACTTTGTTCCAGTGCCTTATGTGCACGTCTGCAGTTCTGCTTCACAGATATTGGCAGCGTGCCTTTGAACTGTGACGTTTCTCATTTGACTGTACCAATCACAATAAGGTTACTGTAACACCACACGTCTGTGATTTGCGTGTAAAACCCCACGACACACGAATGTCAAAACATCCAATCTCTGACCGTGAAGCAAGGTCTGCAGACGTGCACACAAGTCACGGACACAAAGTGAGGCAAATTTCTTTTCGCGAAAAGTTCATGTCTCTACTTATAGCGAGAAATTAAGTTAATATTTTTGGCCCTAATATGTGTTTAAAGAGACAAAATAAAAAAGTTTGACATCACCTATGAACAGATATTTTCCGCAAGAAATACGATGCTGGTAAGTTTAAAAATCATTATTTACGTTTCTCAAATGTATTTAATATGTTTATGACTTATATGAATAAAATTTACGCACTTGTTAACTTTGTTTCGTTTGTTTATAAATACCAGCGAGCATCGTCACAACTAGAGAGAGCACCGAGAGCAAACAAGAGCTCTCTCTCTCTCTTGGTGTTGTGCGAAAGAGTACTCTCTCAATAGAGTACTCTTTGAATTGAGACACAGTCTAAATATCGTGGTAAATCACTTTGTGGGCATCACACAATTGGGAAGGATCTGTACACAGTTCACTAGTTTACCAAGAGAGAGCAGGCAGGTGTAGTTTCGGCAATAAAAGACCAACGTATCACATAAGTCACAATTGAAATGTTTAACTAAATATTTCTGTTACTTTTCCCCACTTGACTGCCGTTAACGGCCGTACGATTCCAAACCTAGACCGTGAGCTAAATATTCGCAGGCAGACGGAACCGATAAGTTAACCAACGCTTTTTTATATTACGATTATACGCAATTTCGTTTCCCACGTATTAACAATCAACCACAGCTAGAAACTCCCTGTTTTTTCGAGAAAATATTTTTGCACCACTTATGTGGACATCTTTGGTCCTTCGTGGCAGCGTATGTCTTTGTGTACAGGCGCAACTTGTTTAACTGCGCCAAGGTTTCTGTGACACAGCACGTCTGGGATTGGCTGGTACAACATCAAGACACTGAGAGTTAAAACATCCAACAGTTTGAGCACTGAACAGAGCTGACGGTGTGTACGTAAGGCTGGAACATGTTGGTGGAAATATCTTATCACGAAAATCAAATAGATATCTTATGACATAGTTGAAAAGGGACTGTAAAAATAAAACAAGCCCAACTTAAAACCCCAAAACAAATTTTATGTCATTTTATTACAATTTTATTTATGTAAAATTCTGTAACATCTCGTCTTGAATGACGACAGAAATCTTCAACAATGTGTTTTGTTAGGTGGAATTTTTTTTAAGCGCCTTAAGGGGAATTTTTTAAAATAATAATTCTGTGGCGCCTTGCCCGTCTTCCGGATACAATAAAGCTTCCTAATTGCCGAACACTGGCATTCTGAAAGTGTTTCAAATATGAATCGCTGCCTATTCTCCTGCGACTTCCTTTATTAAGTGTGCCCCCGTCTCCCCCCACTCTTAACCTTTTTGAGTGTTCCTCCATCGGCAATTTTGCTCGCCCTGAATAATGCAACCGTCCCCACAGTTACTTCGCCCGCCCCCGAGGCTATAATTCATATCCCCCATTTCCTGGTAGCTATTAGTTTAGTGCCCCCATCCCCCATTTCCAAGGCCTCCGCCCTCGGCTAGTGGCAATATGTCGTCGACAGGAGAGAGCTGCGCAGCTATTACACGGTGTAGGGTTAAATATGTCTCCTGAGGATGGAAAGAGAAGGAGGGGGGAGGGGGGTACTGTTCGCGTCTCGCTGTCGTGAAACTCGCGGCACTATCTGTCATCACGTCACGACGCTGCTTCAGGGTCAGTGATCAGGATGAAGGGGAGAGTTGAGGTCGACCTATCGATATATCGTGGCGGATTAAGAGGGCATGATACGTAACTACACGCTATATGTATCAGTTTAATGCTGTAGGTTTCTCGAAGCCAATTTACAAAAGTCAAAAAATGCATCTCTACTCAGCAAACAATATTTATCGAAATTCGTATTTCTGAAGAACAAACTCGGAAGCCGAAATTATGTACAGTACATTAAACTGCGACGCAACATTATGCTTGCTCATAGAGTGGGCAAACATCATTATTAAAGGATATTGTTTTGAAGATTTTCCATGCTGGCCTCGAAAAACGTATAGATTTCAATTGGTGTGTTTGAGATTATTTGTCTTCCTCTCCCAGTTAACAGATGATTGTAAACAATAAACGACGCGCCGTCTTCGAGCTGAGTTTTTATGAGGTAGGCCTACGCGAAGGTCCAGGCAAACTGGAGAAGAGAAAACCATTCATCTATAAAAATTCCAAGCATTCTGTTTTTTATTCCTCCCCCCTCCCCTCCCTCCCCCAAAGTTACTGATATTTTCAAATCCCAGGATTCTTTTACCCATGGTTTGCCCGTTGTTAACGTAAATATTTCCTGTGATGTTTAAATTGTTGCGACATATTATTCAACCCCGTCTGTTTAACACTGTAAACATTATTGGCAAATTTATCACACAAGTGCACAGAAGTATTAAAGTAGGTATGGTAAAATTGTTTCCCGTACATTAATTGGGAGCTTTCATATACTTTTTTTTTTTTTAGAAACAATCATAATTTATTCGGCTGTTGCCAGAGTTGTGCAGTAAGCATGCTCAACAATGGCTTTAAAGTGACCCATACTTTTACTGGGTTAAAAACTTCCGTTGCTCGAACATCGAAGGCGTAAAGCACACATATTGTATTTCCATGCAAATCGTCTAATTAATACTTATTAATAAAAGCTTTAACTTCCTAGCAGAAGTAACTTGCTTATAATGTATATTTAGATGAAACCATGGAAAAAATTAAAAATAATAAGTATAATATAATTTGTAACTAGTAGTTGTTGGAGCTATGCGAAATATTCTTTTACAGTTTCTAAAAATGTACAAACAATATTTGTGCTTTAAGCCATCGACATAATCCCCCACCCCCCCCCCTCCGCCTCAGGATCACCACGTGCAAGAGTACCTAGGAAAAATATGTTGTTAATGTACGAAAGTATCTTTTGAAAACCTTACAAATATTTATTGTAAGGCTTACAACATTTTATCTAAATGTACTGATAAATAAATATTTCTTTATGTTTAAAACATTTTGTATGTGTCGAAGCTCAAGTCTGCAT
Organism: Medauroidea extradentata; assembly: GCA_003012365.1. NCBI lineage: Eukaryota > Metazoa > Arthropoda > Insecta > Phasmatodea > Phasmatidae > Medauroidea > Medauroidea extradentata. Next base: position 68,682 of record PNEQ01121135.1, read on the forward strand.
CGTTTCGGCTTTATACGAAAAACCACAGGATATTAGGCACTTACGAAAACGTAGTACGGTAGGTATAATCTGCTTGGTAGTATTGTTCACCTGATCAGATTTACTCAGTCGTTGGATGTTTAACGCTTTTTGTGGAACGTCAGTAAACCACAAGCTTTGTATGTTGGCGTTCTATTTTTAAAAAATGCTGCAAAGTCTGCGTGCGGTATCTTTCAGTAGACGATCTGGCAGACCTGAACTGTTAAAGTAAGTTCGGACAGTGCGGGATATCTTTTTGTACCGGTGCAATGTAAGTACATGGCATTACAATTGCGTACTAATAATGTATACAGTACAAAAAGATAGAGTTAACGTCCGAACATTTATATAGCAATAAGGGTTGACGAAAAGGAAGTTCTCTGAACATAAACCGCTGCTTTTTGCATTAATAGTGAGTTTGTATTTACAAATAAATTTAAAACTGAAATGTTTTAAAATTACACTGTATGTCCAGAAGGTCTAATATATAATTTATTCGATGCCTGTATCTACGGCTTCACGTTTTTCTAGCATTATTTTCACTTGGTAAACTCTCCAGGCTATTCGTCCAACAAAACTACAACATTGCGATGTCGTCTTCTTTGTTCAACATGCATTCGTACGCCTCTAGAGACATGAACTTTTCGCGAATAGAAATTTGCCTCACTTTGTGTCAGTGACTTGTGTGCACGTCTGCAGACTTGCTTCACGGTCAGAGATTGGATGTGTCGTGGGGTTTTACGCGTAAATCACAGACGTGTGGTGTTACAGTAACCTTATTGTGATTGGTACAGTCAAATGAGAAACGTCACAGTTCAAAGGCACGCTGCCAATATATATGAAGCAGAACTGCAGACGTGCACATAAGGCACTGGAACGAAGTGGGGCAAAATTCTTTTCGCGAAAAGTTCATGTCTCTACTTACAACAGATTATCTTTACTGGACACTCGCGTGAGCCTGTGTATGTTTACTATTTACGCGCTCATTGTTGTACTTCGTCTGTTGGCGGCTACCTACCCTGTTTCCGAGCATGGTAAATCTGATTGGATCCGACGAGAAGATCGAGTTGAATATTTAGAGACTTTGAACGGACGTACACTGTACTAGTAGGCAGTTAAATTGGCCTCTGAGCTCCCTAGTGCTGTTATCAAGACGTGAGGGCGAAGCGAAACTGATATGCTACTATCCGGGGCCACCTGCCAGGTTAATACTAGCAGGGCGAAAAACATTCGGCGCGTTCCGTCATACACTACATAAGTATAACATATTTGTGAGTTGCAGCAGTTGTGCTCGGGAATATGTATATATCATCCAGGATAGGCGATAACTTTTACCTAACGCTGTCACGTTTTACTTACGTCCTGTCAAATAAACATTACGTTTCGGCAAGTCATTTAGTTTACCAAAATGAATGAAAATGTTAAATCGGGAACTAGCGAAAACCACACAGGATTTGGTTTTTAGAGATAGTTCTACATAGTAAAACAATTTCACTCGAATAATTTTGCGACATCGAATATACTGTTGGGTTTTAATGTATAACTCTCACAAACATTCTAGAAATAAATTATCGTCGCTTTAAAGGCCAATTAAAATAGAAGTTTACATGGGTTCCTTAGGTTTTTTTTTGCTTTAACTTTATGACAGAAATATCGCTCGATCGTAGTTATGTTTGAGTTAGATTTCACGTATATCGTTCAGGGCCTGCAAGACTCATAAATATTTACGACATTTTAAAAATGCTTGTTTAGGTGTGGCTTTGTGCTTGAATGTACCGATCAGCGTTTATTTATTACACATATCGTCAAAATGTTTGCTTTAATTCATCTTTGGCATGCACATAACCTTGCACGTACATTAAAATAATACGATACGTAGGTGCAACTTTGGGTACAGATTTACCTTTTCAGAAATTCCTTAAAAGTTGGTTAGTTATCATTAAAAGAATTTGTGTGGCATTGGCAACATCGCATTTTGTGAAGACATTAGTCGTGTTAGTAGTATCAATGTCGCTATACTGTCAGCCCCCTGAGATGAAACCTTATGTCTAAATTTAAAAATAAACTCTGCCGCACAAAGTAAAACGGCCGTCACACAGATATAACTTACGTAGCATAAGTTAACCACTTTTATACTTGTGAATAATTTAGTTAATACATTTTGTGAAGAACGCTAATTCGTAAACGTCACTATAACTGGTTGGTTACCATACAAACATTTTAAAGAAAGGTAGATTTCATACAAATCATACTCGTGAACAAGTTACCAGATCATCTTAACTACACTCTAAGAGCACAGATGCATGGTCTGAAAACTTCAAAACAGAAATCTGTTGGAATGTGTATCTTAGCAAGAGCTGGTGAGACGAGAAATGGTAAAAAGTGCGATACCTAAACCAGATATGCAATTACGTGCTTATTTCAAAGTTTTTACGAAGTATACATCTCAGAACAGTACGTCCGTAAATAAACATTTGATAACCACGACGTATGTTTATTACCTAAGGAATTGCTGAATGTTTAAAACATAACAATATTATTTAGTAAGTACTCGTTTATGAACATGCCGGATATTATATAATATACACACAACACGCACAATTACGCGTGAACAAATGTTATATATATAATGAACAATAAAAACATTAAACCAGCATAACACGTAATAAAAATTGGTCTTGTTAAATGACACACTAAAAAACTTAGTTTAATATAGGGAGAATTCATTGTTAATTAATACAGTTTCGTAAACAGTTTTTAAAATGTGCCTTGAATAAGTTATTCGGTTGCGTAGTTAGCAAAAGAAAACACGACAAAAATATTAATTTTTAATTTATTCATAGTTAAATGTTGCGGATATTGTAACTGTGTGAGGCCCGCAGTGATATAAGTCAACAATTGGAACAAATTAAACGGTAACGATTGTAGCAATGCCACTAATAACATATGTCATAAAACACAAGTAATGGTTTTGCTTTGACATCTCCAGTATCATAACATCAACAATAATAATAGTAGTAGTACAACTGGACGCATTTGAATTCAAGTGGCGATATTCTACATGATTTTCAAGAAGAAGTGTTTATTTCGTGTGCACTCGTACAGTTTAGGCTTCCTACTAAAATACTAACTTCCATCCGATGGTCTTTGGAAATGGTCCGATGATCCAGCATGAGGAAGTAGGATTACAAATGACCGCACATCGATGGTTTCCTTTAATGTTTGACTAAACAAATATATGCTTACGGATAATGACTGCAGCCTGTCTATAATAATAAGGAAAATTGAATATCACAAATTTATTTGTAAAATTAAGCAACTTTCAGATAAACTCCACATGCTGTAAAGCTGTCATATCTTTAAAACTATTTGATGCATATCCCGAGATTCAATTTTCCATGGAAGCCATATTGCTACACAATTACAGGGAAAGAAAAATTTGTAGGAAGTTTTCCCTGCAAAATTATTTTGTAGTGACCACTAAATAATTTTGTGGTGGCCACAATATTTCAGTGGTCACAACTAAAAGATTTTGTGGTGATTAGAATATAAACTTTCCATTGTGAATACTAAAAGTATTTTGTAGCTACCACAAAATATTTTTCCGTGTATATTTAAATAATAATAGAGCACACAAACGTATAGCAAAAATGAAATACAAATAAAAATGTAAGTGTACATGTCTGACAATTGCGTAACAGACATGATCAAGTAGACCTAATGTCAGCCAGACATTTTTTTGTGAAGAGTACAATCTTAGTACCAATTTCCGTTAGGTGAGGATACTTTGATTTTAGTTGTAACTTTGGCCAACTCGGAATATTTATTTTGGTGCCACTTGGTGAAGAAATGACAATCTTTATCTGGATGGATCAAACTTAAGGGTTTAAATATTTAACTAGACTCATTTATTTCTTCTCTAAATGTACCCAAATCAAATATTTTGATTCGGTAAAAGTTACCCCTGCAGTCTGTGTTTGACGGTTGTTTATAAAAACAGCGAAGTTAACCTGCAGTATGCCTGACTAACCCTCACTCAAAACCAGTGTACTTTGCTGGTCTTGCAGAGGCTCGAGCGGACACTATTTGTCGCTTCTTCATTTCAAAACTAAATCACGATTTCTATTATTTCCCGCTCTCTGCTGTGCATCACTTTTCCGAGCCTCTGTGGGCATTAACTGAGGGTCGATGTTTTCCTAACAGTCACTACACGGCTCGCGACTATGTGTCGCCTCTTTATCACCTCTTCCTTCCCCTGTCCCGCTACCTAGTGCCGCAGCGCTGACAGAAGCCATCTTAACTGCCTACTATAGTAACCGCACAAGGTATCCGAACGATTTTTTAGTAACAGCGGTACGCTCAGCGGCTAGGGAGCCCGCATCCCAACAAGGCGATCCCGATTAGATAGGCGGCGCAGGCGGTCCGTATTTCCGCATGTGGGAACCATGCCGGACGACGCCGTTCGTTAACGTGGTTTTGGCGATAAACATCAATCCCCCCCCCCCTTTCTCATGGTCACCTCACTAAGCCGTTCTTCTATACTCCATTCACATCACCCTTCGCCAGCGGTAAATAAAGCCTGGCTGTTACGCGCTGACCAAACTTTTTCACTGGAACATATCTAGATATCTAGAAGATAGTTACTAACCTCTTAAAATGTTCCGCACGTTGTCCCTGTAACTAATAATTTGTTTAGGCTGATATATGGGATGTGTAGAAACCTGACTGTGTTAATAAGATATTACAAAATGTTGGTCTTCAAATCCGTAATCCTGTAGCGCAAATAAATAAATAAATACACACACACATGTATGTATATATAATTTATACGGAAAAATATTTAACATTAAACGTGTTTGCACATGGATAAATAATGCAGTGTCGTTTTCCAAGTATGGCTGTCTTCAGCCTGACACCACGACTACGTATAAAGGAATTTAAGTCTAGCTGGGGTTCAACTCGAATTGTCACTAGACACTGAAGATTTTTGTCCTGAAAGTCATCTGATGCTACCGTAAGCCGGAAGAAACTGGTGCAGTACTTCAAACTTGACGAGGTACGACCAGAAGCTTCATTTCTGATCGTCTCTACGGGCGGATTAGTTCATATGTTAGGCAGGGTACGGTGGTTAAGGCGAGTCCTCGGCAGGAAGACTGGCGCCGCCTTGCGCTCAGAGGCGATGAACCATGTGTTTGGCAAGCAAGATTCAACCTTCGAGACTGTAGATTCCCAAGTACAGATTGCACTCGTTAACTGATTACTAGAGAGGATGGTGTATCGCGAAAATTTTTGGTGCCAACATATCCTTGAAAACACTGTAGTTTCATTTGACATGTATGATTGGGTGATATACGTCTGATACAACGTAGCTGTCTGCAGACCAATAATATGTATACAATATTACAATAGCGGGATTCTTATTGGCTCATTAAAATTGGGTAACAGCTCCGCGTACAAGCGAAAGCCAGTAATATTTTCATAAGCCGAACGTGTTTTTGAACCCACCATACAGTCAAATTTTCCCGCGATAAACCATCATCTCCACTAATTACACAAATTTCTAGTCAATGCCACTATTATTACCGACATAGTTTAGTCGCGGGAAAATTTGACTGTTTTCTAGGCTTCTGTATAGTGTAACACGTCCGTGTCTGTCATTCTTCCTTCGTTATTGGCTTGACCCCATCTGACTGGGCCAATGATAACTCCGGTGCCCCGCTACCAAACATTTGGTATTCGTCATTAAACAACTACATAACTATCCTCAAAATAAACAAGGCGCACGTCAATACACGGTTTATTGTTAATACGGTGGCAGGAAAGACTTGCGAAGATCCTTTAACTATTATATTATCATCACTGCAAATTGTAGCTATGAATCCTTGCAACTGCATATCTGTGCATTTCCCCAATTCAGTCTCAGGAAAAAGACCCAACATTTATACGAAATGAATATTTTCTGGTGAATTTATCCATAAAGTACTATTATGCATAAATATATAATTAAAAAATCTTAAAACGATGCTCTCTGGACGTCATTTTTAGATAAATTTATTTCTTACCCCTAAACAAAAGCAAATATCACAAATCTGTGTAGCAGTTATGTTTAGAACCGCCTTCCCCATATTGGCAGATTTTTTTCAAGGCAGTAGATCATATGGTTTGAGCTAATTATGTATTTAACGAAATTCTGGTAAACTAACTAAGCCATTTTAAACAAAACTGCCAAACAAAACAGCAGAAACAAGAGAACATGCCCTTGAACGTACAAGCATGAATTTTGTACATTCTCTGTTAAAAATAGAGTTCCAGTACAATGATTATTATTAGATTTTTTATTTAGAAAATGGAACAGACACAAAATCTTGCTCGAGGATGCTGTGGTAAGCTGAAAGGCGTTCCAACGAGCACACACTGAAGAGGATGCCGTGGCGAAGACAGATAAGGATGTGTCGAGTCCGCAAATTCCAAACAACATTTTTCCTCCTCGGTTAACTCCGAGGCTCGGTGGGAAGTGAAAGAAGGGCCGGAGAGCCGACAGAGGGCCGGGTCATTATATCACGTCCAAGCCGGCGAGCCGACGAGAGGGTTGGTTGGTTTCGTCGGGCAGCAAACACCCGGGGATGTAATTTGAGCGGCTAGGGAACAAACCCCCTCGTCCCCCGACCTTCCCCTAGGGGTTGTTTTATTGCAGCGGCGGCTGCTGCGAAGTGGACCAGCCCCTCCCCCCCTTACCCGACATCATCGTCCTACATCACGACGACGGCCACGAGTGCGACAAGAGCGGAGGTCGCCCCGCTGACGGGGGGAGTTAGCGAGAACTCCTGAGACCGTGCGATGATACGACCGAGGAGGGAGGGGAGGTGAAAACCGGGCTCGCGAGAGAATGTGTTGAAGAGAGAAGCAAAGGCCGAAGAAGACTGGGTTTATGACGGGGGATGAGGTACAGGGGGGAGTAAATACGATGACAGCCCAGCCGAGCGCACGCTGGAGCATCCACCGTCCTACCCGACGACGTATTTTTTATTACGCCCCCGCCTTGGTGAGGGTGGTAAGGGTTCGCCGAGGCGCCGAAAAGGGGGATGCGTCCCACCCCCCACCCCCAACAATCGCCTCTAAGATCACCGGTTGCCTGGTGGTAAACGCAGCCGTGACTTCCCTCTGCGTTCACCGCCGCGTGGGAACATAAACTCTAGGTTTACGCCGGGCGACGTCGCCTGCTGCTGTCGACACGAAGAACGTCGGGCCGAGGTAGATCGTTGCCGAGGCTTCCTGAGCTAGTAGATCCACCCTCGAGATATGAGGATGCTCCAACAAGGCGGGTCATCCCCGACGAGTCCGACCACGTGTACCTCCCAGTTCTTCGTCCGCCGTCATCAGAGGATTTGTAGGGTAGGCGTTTATTGTTTGAGTCTTACAATAATGCTTCGTTGGCAAGTTGTTTTGTCTCATTGGCCTCGATAACTACCGCGTTGTATGCGGAAGTAAGTTATTTATGGTTAGAGATCGGTAAATTTCGCGAATTCATTCAGAGCAATGTTAGATTTCAAACTCCTATTCGTTGCAGTTACTTTCCCGATTGAGTCATTGTGTTTGAAACTTGTACTCGACGACTGTGAACCAATAGAAAACCTATATGAAAACACTCACTGACTCCAGTGCTACCTTTGTCACATGTACAACTGGTCACTCACTGGACTAACAGCCAATGTACAAGTAGCTGAGGACATAGTATACACAGGACTGTAAGGTCAAGCCGGCTGGTCGTTGAGACCGCGAAATTTCCGAGTCTTTATTTATGATGTTTACCTGCAGAGGATTTACAGGGAAAAAACCCAAGCTTAAAGAAACAATTCACTCCAAGTGCTTGCCAGGGATTCGAACACAGAACCTCGAAAATCAAAGCAATTTATGTCTCCTTCAAAGAAGCATGGGTGTTTTTTAAACAGCGTTGTCCTCTTAAATCGCAAAATTAACAGTTTTAGTTTAAAAATCAAATCAATCATAAATCAACATAATTCTAAATATAATATTTTTAAACATAGTTAAACTTTTGTTCAGTTTCTGAATTGCTAACATATAAAATACTGAAACACGTTTTCGCCCCAGTTCTCGTGCGGAAAAAACGTGTATGGTGCCTGAAAAAAAAAATCATCACTTCTCACGTTTTAGTTTTCATTTACAGGTAATAAAATTATGTTCATTTAAATTACAAAAAAAAAGTAACTTACTGTATTGTAAGTTTCTGACATTATATAAAGTCCTTCGAATTTAGTCTCCAATTTTTATACATACATTAATAGCTAAACTAGCAGCACGTTGAATTTTTGAAATTACCTTTCCCATTCGACCGTATGCCATAAATTTACTACGTTTCCACGTAGTTTCGAAATCGATTTAAAAAAATTTAACCGTTTTGAAAACGTTCATGGAAACGGGATTCAAATCGATTTGAGTCTCAAGGTCGTTACAACAAAAATTAGGATCGTATTGGATTAAGTCGGGGGTAAAATGCCACGGAAACGCGGATCGTACTGAAAAGGAATCGAAATTACAACCACATACTCGACAGTTGTTTCGACCTTCAGATTTTCTGTTGACAGGTGCGTGTTTGTTATTGTAAAATTTAATGTCGAGCATTTAGCAGGAATGTGCGGTCAACAGAAGAAGTGTTAGTTTTATTAGAAATCATTAGAGAACGAGTACTGTTCAAATAAACCATGTTTCGTATGCTTAATTACTGGGAGAAATGTATATTTCCCTATGACTTGTGGTTCTTTCTTGCTCCCATTTTTCTAGCAAAGAAAGACGGAACCTAAATTATCATACGATCATGAATAACAATAATTTGTTTATATCCATTTCATTTACTTTGGCAATTTACTTACATGTGTAGCAGATAGTAAAATAAACAGATGTTTGACTATATTTATTTCATGTCAGCCAACATAAATTTCAATTGTACCAACATTACCACGCGTAAATTTGTCCAGCGAACTGAAATATATTTCTGTCGGATCCAAAGTTTGCATGTAGACTGGTATCGTACTCCGCCGGGATTCAATACTCAATTCGTTTTAAAACAATATGGAAACGTAGTAATTGTTAGAATGTTCCTCCACGAAACCAAGACAAATAACAGTGAAAATTAACTTGCATATAGTTTAATCATAGAAGGAATTCCTGTGAATTTGTTAGGACAGCTCCTCCAACGGCAATTTTCAACAGACTAGAAACAAATTCGATGAATCTGAAATAATGTTTAAAGAAATAATACTAACCTCTTTAAAACCTCGTTTTCGCAAATAACTGTGAATTTTCGTAAAAAAATTGTCAAATAACAAGTCTGTAAACATCAAACTAAGAAATCCAATGTTATACTTCCGTTTATGAAGTTAAGGAATTTATTTTACAGTAAAATGCAGTAAAATTTTAGCGACAGTACATGCAATGTAATTTGTTAGTTTTTATGGTCATGCTTTCTAGTTCGTACATTTTTAGCGATATTAAGTTTTAACGCCTAAATGTGAGCAAATATCAAACATGTCTGCCAGTTTTGTTTAAATTCGTCTTCTCCTCGGTGGCGGACATTTTCAAAGCAGTTAATACTATGGTTTTAGATAATTATATAATTTACGAAATTCTAGTTAGTTACCTTACTAGACGAAATAGTATAATTTCATGCTTTAAATAAATTACCTATCACGGTATAACTATTTTAAGGGCACGGGCCCGAGTTTCTCCATTTTTGATGAATATTATTTTTTAAAACATAAACGGGATCCCATGTCATAAAATCGCTCCGTAACTTTGTTATGACTAGTTTTAACTACGTGTTCTGATTTTGTCGAGACAGAAGACTGCAAGATGGTAGCTAATTAGTTAATTTATGAAATTTCGTTTTAATTGATAAATTAGCTTAAATCATCATTCAGACTGTCTCGAAAAATCACTTTACATAGTAAAACCAATTAGCAACAAAGTTACAAAGCAATTTGACGATATCGGCTCTCGTATGTGTTAAAAAAAAAATAATCCTCTTGACAGCAGAGAAACTCGGGCCCATGCCCTTAAAAAAAACTTCCAGACAGATTTTTGATATCTGCTCTCGTTTAAGCTAAAAATAATAATAATACTAAAGCGCATGGCCTTAATAGTAGTGATCATACGACGACAGCTGAGTTCTTCAAAAATGTCATGCAACCGTATGTAAACCTGCATTATGATCTGAGGAACAATAATACATACTCAGGTTCACAGACACAGAAGGTTGTTGATATGCAACTCATACGCACTCACGCGAGCACTCTTATTAACTCAACCATTAAATTTGACAATCATGATAAACCTAGCGACAAAAATAAATCGGAAAATAAAATATTTTCATCGCCGTTGCTAAGCCCTCGCCATTCGCTTTTAATTGGTCTCAGCAATACGTATCACCAAAGGGCGGTTTGCGTGCCATCCCCAATTTTTTTTTCTCTCGCGCCTCGCACACGGTAGCAGCGGTCCGAGGTTTTTTAAGCTTCTGGCTCGCTGTTTTAACTCCGTGATGTTGGCAGTCAGGATTTAATCCTTCCTGAGCTCCACCTTCCCATCCCAGGTTCACCAACCTTCCTACAACCGTGATTCCATACAGTACGCCTCGTTTCCGGCAGGAGCGAAGCGTAGAGGGGAAGTTAGGAGTTCTAACCCCCCATTTTAGCTATTAAAAATAAATCCAGCGAAAATTCATAATATTAAAAAATTTTTAAAAAAAATTTAGTAGAATTTTCACCAAGTTTCGTTTGGGAAACTGCTAAAATAGTACTATTTGTGCACCTTGAAATACGAATTTTCTCAGAAGAAGGACCCCAGGACCATGCTACATTGTTTATATTGTTTTTTCTATAATATTTTTAAAATTAAACGAAAGCAAATATCAAAAATCTGTTTAGCAGTTTTTAACATTATTCACCATGTTGGTTATTTTTTAAATACAGTAAACAGTTCGATTTCAGTTAATTGAGAAGTGTTTGTGGGAAACGATGTAAGTGCCAAACAGTAAGGTTTTTCAGGAAATAAAAAAAAATATTAGTCACAAATAATTTTATAATTCGAATGCTGTGTTGCATTTTTATACATGAATTTAAGTGTGAAAAGAACTTCCAAAGAAAAAATTTAGTAACGTAACTTCAGATGGCACTTGTATCATGCTCCATGGTAACAGTTATGGAGTTACAGCAAGTGCATTCTTTTCTTTTACTGAACAGTGTATTATTGGCAGTTATATCACTTTCTACGGTATTAGCAACAGAAAATGTAATTTTTTCAATGGAAAACCTCAAAATGTGATTTTCTGGTATTTATATCGTTTCCCACCAACACTCCTAAATTTGTAACTTACGAAATTTTTGTTAACTGACTTATAATTCAAAATCGTATGATTTCCTGTCTTGAAAAAATTAGCTATAACGGCAAAAAACATTTTAAACAAAACTGTCAAACTAAATTTAAATTAATAATTATAAAAATAATAATATTAACTATCGCAAAAACAGTACAAACATGGAAGCGTGGCCTTAAGGGCGCCATCTACTGGAATCGTGAAGAGGCGCGCAGACCTTTAACAATCCTGATTTCATTCGAAAACCATTCAACGTGTTGTCACGCGGTTAGGCTACGAAAAGCATTTAAGGATCTTAGTACAGGTCTATAATTTTGCCATTAACTGTTATCGTTCCTAACAAGTATTTTTTTGAGTGTGAAAGTGACCGAATCGGGACTTTTGACGCAGATTTTTATCTAAGAGTAATCATTTCCACGATATTCTGAATATTATAGACCTGTAGAGCGACTCTTTCCCTTTCGTCGCGTAAGATAAAATTATATGGTCACCGCTTAAAGTCCCATAGTAAAATCGGTTCAGCGGGAAGCTTGCACGCTAGTTCAGCGCTTGGCTCGTTGAGGCGACGCGGCATATGACGCGCGCTTCAAGGTCGACCTTACTGCTCCGTCGCTTTTGAGCCTCTCACGCGCGGGTAGACGGCGCCCTTAATGCGGCCGCCTGGCGAAGGGTGTGTTTGTGTGTGTGAGAGAGGCGAAAATCGTTGAGGCGCTACGAGCGACGTCGGCCGGCGCATGTATTGTGATATCGCCTCTACGGACAAAGTCATAAACGTGCGCGCAGTGTTCTCGCCGTAACGTTTTTACTGTGGGACTTTAAGCGGAGACCATATCATATTATTGAACCCGTAACTATGGCAAAGTCCAATGCAGTTGTAAACCTCAAATTCGAACGAATCAGATACGTTTATCTTGAGAAACAACTTTCTGAAAATGCCGATTTTAGTCAAGTTCGAGGGCTTTGAAATAATGCTTCCAACGTGCATAGTGTCTCAAAAGTTACTTACACAAGTACTTTGAAGTGTGTTTCCTTATCGTAGATAAAAATTATGGGCGCATGCTTACAGGTCTCTGAGAAGAAACGTAATTCCGGACACGCTGCACGCAGATCGAGGATCAGCCAGGCGGCCGCCAAAAGGGCGACGCCTACCTGTGCGTTAGAGGCTTAGAAACGACGAAGACATAAGGGCGACCTTGAAGCGCACATCAAATGCAACATCGCCTCAACGATCCAAGCGCTGAACTAGCGTGCAAGCTTGCCACCGAACGGTTTTTACTATGGGACATTAAGCTGTGACCATATAATTTTATTGTTGGAAAGTCTGCAACTAAGTTCAGTGCAGGTCGCAATCTGAGTTTCAAGTACATCCGGTTAGTACATTTTGAAGTACGGCAGTCTGAAAAGGCCGTTTTTATCCATGTTGGAGGACTTAGAAACAGTGTTTTTATTGAACAAGGTCTCTTAACTATGAGGTTCCGACCTTGTCTGAAGTTTGTTTTCTTTTCGTACGTTGGCACAATAAGCACACAAGGAATATTTTCGTAGAAAAAACCTGTTTGCGAACACACTGCAACGTATTTGAAGTGTCGGGTAGTCGACGCCCTTAAAGGGGTGTTTGGTGTTCAGTTTTAATTTTCTCAGGTTAATCCCCTTACACAAGTCCTGACTACGCCACTGTTTGGACGAGGTCGCTATCTTCCTCTACCGACGATCTAACCCCTCCTACCTTCCCCTCTTAATCCCGTTCCCGGCCCTCCACAACTACGTTCCACCACATTTGTTACATATTCCCTCCGCCTACACGCCACCTGCTACTCGTCTTCGCAACCATGCCAAATCCTCTTCGGCTCCGCTACACGAGTTCCTTTACCGACCGGCGAAATCCAATTTTTAGAAGCAATAACCTCGTCGTAAAAATACATATACTTGATACGAGCGTAAGCTCCGTGTATTCTCGATTTATGAAGGACAAGGAATTTCCAGAACTCGGTAACCAATGTTTGTTTTATTTCTTTTTTTTTTTTACGTGGAAAGAGTCTCGGAAACCCACCTCGTACGGCAGAAGCTTGGTGCGGTAAACACAAATTTGTTATAAAGTCAAGGCAATGAACCAATATATACATGCTGCTTTCACGATGGTTAATTTATAATTCCTAAATGAGAGTAGATATAAAAAAATCATTTTTTTACTATGTAGTATATTTTTTTCTAGGCAAAAAATTATATAGATTTGGCTAATTAGTTCACTGATGAGAATTTACTTAATTGCATAATTTGATTAAATAATTGTGTATTTTGTCTTGAAAAAAAATAGTTAGCATAATGTACACAGTTTTTCGATATCTGCTCTCGTTTAGGATTTAAGGAGGGTGTAAGACAATTTTATTGTATTTTTAGTTTATGAGCCATAACATTTATTAAAATTGTACAATCAAAATTTTCTCTTCGACAAAGCATAGGATATATTCTTGGCAAACTGCTTTACATAAGTAATAATGGATTCTTTAATTAATTTCTCATGCAGAATCATTGCAAGAGAATTATAGGTCACTTCCAATAATGTCCTAGCAATGATTCTGCATGACTACTTAATTAATAAAAAATTATATTATTATTTATGTCAAGCAGTTTGTCGAGAATATGCCCTATGGTTTGACGAAAAGAAAATTTCTATAATACAATTTGAATAAATGTAATGGCCCAAAACCTAAAAATATCTGGTACAAATACAAATAAAATGATGATGAAAATTGCGGTAGACTGCGCCCTTAAACATTTCTGAGTATGACGCCCGCAACATATTCTTTACACGCTATTTTATTCGTATTATATATTATATTAGTTTATTGCTTGTTTCTTTGATGTTATAAACACGGTGCTCTCTGATGCACATCGTTGTGATTTTGGTTATGTCGACTGTTTAAATTTGTTTGCGCCACGTGGTGACTTTCGTCTGCTACCGCCACTGGCCCTGCTCAATAACAGGGTAAGTGAGGAGTTGACTGAGATGTTGTCAGGTGAAAATTCGGTCACGTGTGAACATTACTCGAGTTACATTTTGAACAACGGAAGGTGAAATGTTGTCATGACTACCCTACCCTCGTGAGCGAACTGCAGGTCCGCAGAACTGATCGCAGCTCCTGTGCAGCGTGTGCATTTCATACACGGTGAACTTAACCTGAATTGAGTAAAGGTCAGGATTCGGAAACGAAACCTAGCGATACGAACTCGATGAATATTTAAAACTACTCTGCACAGAAAAATGCGTAATTTTAAAATTGTTGCAAATACTGCCTAAATCTTATACATTACAACGAATGAAATAATTTTCGATTCCATAGTTTTCGTACAACGACGTCGTGTCAAAGTAGCGGTTTGACCATTTTCGCTACTTACCCAAAGTAAAAGAAATTGAATCGAAACGAATGAAATAATTTAGAGTGAAAGTAAATGTGTTTTAAATAAAATTTCGTGGATGTACCTAAATGTTTGCATATTTTTGTACCTGTATATTTATAAAATTATTTTAATGTGAAATAAAAACATTATTCATTCCGTAGCATAACACACTTACATTCTAGCTATGCTATTTCATTCACGTCGTTTGAATAGTTTATACTTTTGATAAGCAGCGAAAATAGTCAAATTATACTTTGACATGTACTGGTACGAAAACTATGGAACTGTAATTTATTTATTATTTATTTTCGTGGGAAATTGTTATTAATGTAATGTGTTACAGTTAGGTAGTATTTGGTACAATTATAAAATTACACATTTTCCGGTGCAGAGCGCCCTATGTCGCATATTAAGAGCTCATTCTAATCCCTAAAGACTCCGCGACTTGCTGGTTTGTGTCAAATTGGGTTTCATAAATGAGGACGAGTTTATGACAGTTTTACAGATGCTGGTCTCAGAATCTCACAGTAAGGCTG
>PNEQ01121135.1:84120-144224 GCA_003012365.1 Medauroidea extradentata
CGATCACTTTAATTAGTCAGACTCGACCACAAAAAAAAAAAAAAAAACACTCGTGTGTAAGCAGTCTAAATGTTCAAAATGTCATCGTCTTGTTTGCTCACACACACGCACATGTCAGATCATGCATTGTCGCACTATGTCGAACACTCCCACGTCCGTCATAAAGGATACAAATTAGGACATCAGCATACTTGTATCCATAACATAATTCAATTATCTAACAACGTGAATTTTACTACCGGTTATCTTGCAATACACTGAGCTAAATTTTCATTAATAACTCAAAAACTAAGAATTTCGGCCTGGACCTACGGTTATATGGACTTTTTTCTTGGTTTAGTGTACGAAACACAACCTCAAAGTTAATTAAAATATATCTGAAATATCATGTTCGTTTTAATTTTACTTGACGGGTAAGTTTATAAAAATGCTTTCAAATAACCTAAAATTCTAAACGTGAAATTATGAGCTGTGTACATCGCCGTACAAGTTTTTTTGTAACATGTATGCTTTTATTCCGTTAAAATTTATAGGAGCTTATATTTTGTTCCCCTGCTCCTAATTGGAAGAGAAATAAATCCCTGTCACAAAATAAAATATCACAAGAGGCAAGAATTAAAATTTGCCACCATGAATGCGGACATAAAGTGTACCGTGAAAATTCGTCATTTATAATTTTTACTGACAAAAATATTTCAAATTCCGCGTCAATCCTGAAAATATTAAATGTTTCATGACAATGTTACGATTCGGGTTATCGAATTCGGAGTCTGACAGCAAATACATGAACAATGTGTTTTTTTAATCAAATAAAAAAGTGTTGGCAAAATGTTTCTGCCCTTTATTGTCCATGTAGATCTTGAACGTATGCAAAGAAACTTCTGTAATTTAAAATATCGCACCAATATGAACAAGATTTAGTATGAAAAATTATTTACATACCTTCACTGATGCGAAAACAGCTCCGAAAAGTATGTTTTCATTGCAAGTTTTTCTTTGGTGACAATTTTATTAGCTTTGTAGCAAAGGTAATAACATTTAGAACTTAAACTAACTTTACCATAAATATTACTTTTGAAATATTTTGACTGCAACACAATTTTTGTTACCTTTATTCCATATTTCTTAAACAAGAATAATATTGGTAAGTGGTCTACTTTGCAGAGGTTCATGTGCTGTGACAATGGTAGTATTTTTTAGTGTAAACAGAATGGTAATCATAACCAATAATCAAAGCAATATTGGATGGTGTGCACAAAAACTTAACCCCGAAGAGTACATATTAAAACGAAGGAAATTAAAAGTGTTCAATTTTAATTCTAGTTAATGTTTTATGCTTAAAGAGTTAGTGAACCCGGCGTGTGAGACGTGATGTAGAGTGGTACGGGAAGTTTTTTTTTTTCATGTATAACTATTAAAAATGTTTCCAATGTGTTTATCTACGAAAAGAAGACTTGCTTCAAACTGTATCACTATGATTTTAAAAATGCCATTCGCTAATTAAAAACATTATCTCCAAGCTCCTCAAAGGCGCTAAAAATTACGTTTTCACGTTGCTGTAGCTGAGAAAATATCAAGCGTAATAAGGAAACCAATTCATAGAAACCTGCATTGAACTTTACCTCATACATTCCACAAATAAAACAACAGGGTGAACGCTCTGAAAAGTAATAAGGCTCGGTTTCAGTTGCTATATTGAATTTTATTATTTTTCTCTTTTTTGAAATTAATATAAAATATGCGATTATACCGCAAATTCTATTTGCGCTACGCTACAGTACAGACATTGGGACTTATCTGTTAACTTATAATTACGCCGCAATATGCGTGGAAAATTTGTATAGGCCTATATTCATAATTTGCCCGACCTAACTATAGATTACTAGCTAATTTCCAAAGCTTGTACTATAGCGCGAAGTATATGGAATTTGAGGTATAGTCGCCGATTTAACATTTTTCTTCTCAGCATTCCAAAATAGTGAAAATTAATAATATTCAATATGGCGACTGAAACCTAGGTTGAAGGGGTGTCGATTGGATAATTTTGTTTTCCGACAAATCAGGAAGTAGAGCGATTGTTTAATGTTTTTCGCGTTGACATGGCATAGCTTATCCTTTCAGTCCCTTTTTGGAACCCCTCTCTTGTGACCATTGTAGCGTTCTCGTAAGAAAAATAATTTTTTTTCCTTGTCTGCTGTTTAACGTTACAAAATAACGTAAACATTGAGGTTACAACAATTCCAGAAAATCTGCTAATGTTGTATATATGTCCTGCAATGCCAGAAATGTTTACACGCCCATTGGAAAAGAAGTTAGCAAGAAAAAAAAAGGGATAAATAAAAGGCTGTATGGATCAACACCATCCATAAAGCGGTGTTTGGTTAGATAATTTGGCACCATTGCCTGATTCAAGCGTAGCAAAAATTCATTTCTCTGATAAATTTCACAATGGGAACAAAACGACCATACAAAATGGTTTTCGACATCGCCATTGCAGCATTGTGTCATACCAGTACACTAAGAGTGCGACAAGAAAATAACAAAATTCATTGAAAATCAATAATGGACAGCTAATACAAATCTGCGCTAGACGTAACTGTGTTTCCACCTCAAACCAACAGATAACAGCCCACTTAATGTTAATAATGTCAGATTTACGCTGCCAGCATAACAATGTGGAGAAAAACTTTCTTTCCTAAACGAATGCCCAGTTTTTGTTGCAACAATCAATAATAAATTATGGAAATAAAAATAGCAGCACGCCAAACGTGTAAACAAGCGAACATGTATGATAATAGAAAAGCTATAATAATAATTTAATAGTTCCACATCTAGCCACTAGGTTACGTTTCGCATCCTTCTATTTGTTATTAGCATACAGATGGCATGTTTTAAGAGTTAGTGGACGCTAGTTTTTTTATTTTTTTTTATTTATTTACTTTTTTACATTTGAGGCATGGAAACGGGGATGGCTATAAGTCGAATATAACACGTCCGTCAAACACCTCATCGCTAGGGACCTTGGTTTTTCGTGAAAAGAATTTAGCTTCACTTCGTTTCCGTGCCTTACGTGCACATCTGCAGTTCTGCTTCGTGGTCAGCGATTGGATATTTTAACTACCACGAGCCTAGGGATTCTACCGGCAAATTACAGACGTGTGGTGTTGCAGGAAAGTTTTTGTAATTGGCTCAGTCAAATATGATAAAGCTCTTCACACAGACACGCTGCCAATAATCATGAATCAGAATTGCAGACGTGTACGTAAGGCACTGAAACAAACTGGGGCAAAATTCTTTTCGCGAAAAAACTAGGTCCCTACTCATCGCCTCTAGGCGCGGAGAACTAAACTAGCGTGCAGCGTTTTCATAATGTAACTGTTTTTCAGGGGTACTTCAAGCGATAACCCTGTTACTTTATTTGTGGAGAGTATGAGGTAAAGTCCAATGCAGATTTCTATGATTTAGTTTTCCGAATACGACTGAAATTTTCGCGGCTACAGCAACGTGAAAAAATCATTGTCAGCACTTTTGAGGAGACTGGATATCATGTTTTAATTAGCAAACAGCGTTGCTAAAATCATAGGGACACAGTTTGAAGAATGTCTTATTTTTGTAGATAAACGGATTGGAAACATTGTTAATATTTAAACAAGAAAATGTTATTTCCGTAGCATGCTACAGCACTGCTCACGTGCCAGGTCCTCTAACTCTTAATGTATAGTATTATTTTGTCACACCCTTGGTTTTCTAGAATGATATATAGCTCTGCAATTAAGTATGTCAATTTCGTTTCATCAATTTTCATACCATTATGTATTTAATTGTTTAGTACTTGATAAAAGAAAAACCCTTTCCAATTTATTTATTTTAACACGAGCAAAATTCAGCACCACGGCCGTTTTACAATTTGTCGTGCATATTGTTGACTACCTATAGTTATAAAAAACACAATGATCAGAAGAAGCAATAAGATACATATAAACTTACGTGCTAAATTACAAAAGTTATTAATAAAGAAGATTAAACTAAGTCTGTTGCACAAAAAATATGAGAGTTTACAAATCGTGCGATATGTTACATAATGCTGAATTAGTCTCCTGCCATCCTTATATAATTGTATTTATTGTAAATACAAAACGCGCAAGCATGTACTAAATTACTAAATCGTATATTCCAGTAGAGATATGGAAGAGTAGCGGCATGAACGCTATCTGAAGTTGCCGGGAGCGAAGTGGTCGGAAAGACGTGTATGTCGGAGGCAAGTACGACAACGGTACAAAGGCTGGAGGGCAGACACGCAGTTGCTGTTGTGTAAACACTATCTGCCAGAAGCACAGTAAACAACCTGGTAAACATAAACAAAACTGCCGCCTACAACCCAGGGGCCTTGTTTACTCGACCAGGTCCTACTTCTCCAAACACCGCCAACACAGCTTCATCTTAACTGAGGGATTTACAGACACGGTGACAAACACATGAATAAGTAAAATATGTTCAGGTGAGAAAAATAAGTCATTTTATATTTGTAAGACTCAGTGTTAGTTTTGTTGACATTGCGGGCTATTCGCTAAAAATTATGAAGACCCAAAAGAACGTGCTTCATATTTTTCATAGTAATTTCCCAGAAATAAAATATTTTTCTATTCCATAGTTTTAGTACAAACGCATGTCAAAGTAGCAATCTGATTATTTTCGTTATTAACTCAAAGTAAAACCTATTCAAATAATACAACTGAAATTATTTAGAGTGAAAGTACATGTACTAGACTACAGAACTACATATTTATAAATTTACGTAAAAAAATCTTAAATGTACCTAAATACATGCATATCATTAAGTAGCTTTAAGTAGCGACATTATTTCACAACTATCCTTCGATATTTCAAATACAATGTGCATAATGAGATGTAAAGTGATTAGCAACATCTCAATTGAAATGTTTTCAAATAAATTTGACCATATTTTGAATCCAGAAGAAATAATGAAAAATCCAGCATCATTAGTGACATGTGCTCTTACTAAGCAGCGGCCGCGGTGGCCGAATGATCAGACCATTCACCTCCCACCAAGGCGAACCGGTTCGATTCTCGGCGGGGTTGGTCCCCGGATTTTCGCATGTGGGAATCGTGCCGAACGATGCCGTTGGTCGGCGGGTTTTCTCGGGGATCTCCCGTTTCCTCCGCCTATTCATTCCGGTACTGCTCCAGGCTCACCTCACGTCGCCCCTCACTAGCGCTAAAGACCTCGATGTTAAGCGCTGACCGAACTCTCTCTCTCTCTCTCTCTCTCTCTCTCTCTCTCTTTCACACTCTGAAGGAGCAAACCCAGAATTCGACTGAAGTTATGTCGGTAATAATTTATGGCCCTGGATAATCTGATGACTACATTTTTAATGATATTTCTTCTCTTCTGAGTTTTTAGTATTCACCGGCAACTTACTGAACAATAATTATTTTACACTGGAAAATTAACAGTAAACTATGAAATAATTTCAAGTCACAACAGGGACTAGAACTCTAGAGCCTCTCACACTATTGATATCTTTAACATTTTACCTTACTGTTTGACTTTACGATTGATATTGACATATTCCTATGAAACACTACGAAAAATACGTCCGTCAATGTTGACTTGGAGTATTCGTAATTTCGTATTTGAAGGGGAAAAATTGAAGGTGCCAGTTTACTGAATATTAACCATGGCGTCTAATTCAAAGTTACATTGGTTCATTGATATTCCGGATCTGATACATTTAAATATTCTGGTCGTGCATTTACAATCATGTATTTATGTAACATTAAAGATTTTTGCACAACTGATATGTTAGACTATATTTTTTATAGAATAGGCCATGATAAGGCCCAGAATGTGGCTTTGTTAACCTTAAAAGTAACACAATAGAAAAAAATTATCACCAAATTGATATTTTAACTGCCAGACAGGTAATATTTTACGTCCATTCGTTGCTAAAAACACGAAAAGTAATCGGAAACAAAAATGACGATTGATATTTTCCCTTGAAGCAGACGATCTACAGGTCAGCAGAATTGACGTGAATGATGTCGCTCTCGCCGTTTGTCTTCTGCATTGCACCCTGCTCTGTGGTAAGGATTGCTTCACAAATAATAAAAAAAAACATAAACACGGGTCGTATAATACAGTAGCAGAAACTGTGAACGGCTGTAAACCTTGTGTAAAATTAATTCACAATTGAATCTTTCTGTAATATTTAGCCAATGTCTTTTTTTTTTTTTTTTTTTTTTTTTTTTTTTTTTTTTTTTTTTTTTTTTTTTTTTTTTTTTTTTTTTTTTTAAGATTAATCTGAATGATTCGTTGCTCTATGGAATATATCGTAAGGTAATTCGAACGTACTTTTAATAGAATCGTATTTGGATATCATAGGAAATATAGAAACAAATATCCACTCAGCTGCACAACATTAAACATTATTTACAACATAGGAACATACGCATTAATATCAAAATTTGTTATTCTCGTATTGTGTTGGTTATCCTAGTGCATTTTGGAAGCTAAGCCGACAAGGCTGACGTTCTGTTAATCCTTTGTTCTGATCGGATACTGTCCTGTGCGTCCGCACAAGAACTTTAATATTATTAATTCCTGTGTCAACACGTCTATGCACACGAGCAATTTTTTGCAGTTGTGAATCAATATGTTTGAAAACACAGAAATCAATACCTGTGCGCGCGACTAATATTGTGAGCTTACTGTATCAATTGTGCCGCCTACCACACGTTTGAAAAGTGTTACAGTATGTTCGTAAATACGTTTTATTACGAAACTTTTCCACATGTGTCCATTGTGCCAATGTACGAAACGAAAATACACCTCAAACGATGACGGAAAGGTAGCTTCAAAGCATCAACATCAATTAGAAAAAAATATTTCGGAGCCGCTCAAAATGACTAAAAACAATTTTTTCAACCTGTTATACATGAAAAAACACTCAAGGGATTCGTGTGAAACAACTCTAGGAGCATGCAGTTTACTCTCCTTAAAACCTTTTCACCAATAATATGATGGAGTCACCAGAGAAAGTGTCAGTCAGGTGAGTGATCTACAATACCACTGCACGTAGGTTCAGTGTCTTGCGGTAGAGGCGATATCGCACCAGATGAGCCGGACAACATAGCCCTTAGCGCCGTGCCTCACTCACACAAACACACGACCAGTAGGCGGACGCCTTAGCTCCATATGAGCAATGCGGCACCCCCGGAAGGGAGGGGGGAACCCAGTTTGGCTAAGGGGAAAGGGAGGGAAATTTTCTTTTTTTGAGCAGAGACGTTTTCAATCGAGGCTGGAAACGAGCTCGCGGCTCCAGATATTCAATTGAATCGGAAAATCCACCGACGGCTCCGAGGTCGGAATACAAAGAGATGCGCGGAGCGCAAGGTACATCCCCCCTCCAACCCCTTCACCTCTCCGGCACTTTCTCAAAGCTACTTCCTGGAACCACAAGATCCTTCGCCGCGCTCCTGAAGAGAGGATAAACGTCGGCCGCGGTTTCCTCCCAGCCCGCGCAACGTCTTCTTCCTTCCCCAGCCCTTCTCTCTCTCTCTCTCTCTCTCTCTCTCTCTCTCTCTTTTATCGTCACGCCCTCGCACCTTTCCCCGCCTTGAACTCTGGCATTATGAACCCCGGCCAGAGCCCTGGAAGCTCCTGG
Source organism: Medauroidea extradentata (assembly GCA_003012365.1). NCBI lineage: Eukaryota > Metazoa > Arthropoda > Insecta > Phasmatodea > Phasmatidae > Medauroidea > Medauroidea extradentata. Next base: position 91,806 of record PNEQ01121135.1, read on the forward strand.
CTGCCAGCCGCATGGTGCGCTTACGAAAACTTAGCAGGTATAATCTACGCGGTAGTATTGATCACGTGATCGGATTTACTCAGTCTTATGTTGTTTTAACGTGATTTTTTTTTGATCGTACGTAAACTCCAAGCGTTTTTTTTGTTGGCGGCCTATTTAAAAAATTGTAGCGAAATCTGTAGACGCTGTGTAGTTCGGTTGCAGGTCTGGCAGACTTGTATTAATAGACCGAGTTCGGATAGAGCAGAATATCCTTTCGTACCGGTACACTATAAGTAAGTCTACTGTATTACATTTTCGTATTAATTATGTATACTGTACAAAACTGCTAGAGTTAACACCCGAAAATTTCTATATCATTAAGGGTTGCAAAGTGAATCATAAATTATGTTTTTTGGATTAATAAAGAGTTTATTACGTACGAATAAATTGAAAATGTTAAAAATTTACACATTTGGAAGGCTTAAAATAAAATAATTAATAATTATATTCTTTATTCCATATCTCGATTACGTTCTCCTGGCGATGGTTTTTTATTTGATAAACTCCTCCCGAATTCTCGTCCAAAAAAATACTGCATTCCGACACGGTAATTTTTCTTCAACATGCACGCAAGCACCTATAAACAGAGTTTATTTTGTGTATACACGTGACAAATTATGATTATTTACTATTTACGTGCTCTTTCGTGTTATTCGTCTACTGGCGTCTATCCAACCTCCTCACGGCGAACAGTTCGAGTTGTATATTTAAATATTTCGAATGGAGGTAGACTGTACTCACGCAAGGTTTTCGAACGGTTTTAGCGTAAATTCAACTCTATTGAGCAGATCGAGTAAGGTTTTCGTAAACGCCTATAGGTTCCTAGAGCGTGTTTGCGCGCCACGTTGTCCAACATAACAGCTGAACGAAGAAGCTTCAACACGTTTACAGGAATGCCAAGGACTCATGTGAAATTCATGTGAGACGTCATAAATATAAACATGTCGATTGTGTGCAAGGGAAAGGCGTCGATTACGAAATACCTCAACGTTTCAAAAAGAGGACATCATTATTGGCTATTCACGGGGCAAACGCGGATTTAAAAAAAAGGGGGGGGGATGTCGCACGTCCCAAGCTATAACTCCCCTAAAGGACATTGGTGAATTTATTAGGCAGTTGAGAGGAGTGCCAGTGGTGCCAATCAGTCATACGATGGTCAATTTTCAACTCCAAGTATCCAGACCTGTTCCTCTATGGCCGTGGTTACGATATCTTACTACTGGCCTTTTTTTTTTTTTTTAACTCTTTTTTAGCTTATGTGTGTTACTCAATGGTAGAGACTGGAAAAATTTTCTGTTTCGCTGACATGTAAGCAGAGCTCACGATTTTTGGTTAAAAGATTTCTGCAACAATTTGGATCTATGCCTTACGTGCTCATCTGCAGCGCTGCATCATGGTTATTGGCAGAATGTGTTATTGTACAGACGTGGCTCATTTGACTGTGGCAACAGTAACAAGGTTACTGCGACACCACACGTCCGTGATTTGCATCTAAACCCGAGACGATGAGAGTTAAAATCAGACAATCACTGACCATGAAGAAGAGCTGTATATGTGTCCATAAGGCATTGAAACAAATTGTTGCAGAAATAATTTCGCGAAAAATCGTGGGCTCTACCCGTAAGCTAGCCTCCGAGAACTACTGTGAACTCAAGTAGACAACAGCTTCTCACTGGTGCCTTGCTGACACAGTGGTACCACACGTTCGGCCATACAATTAGTTACCTCTTTATTATTAACTCAGCGCCCTCCGAAAGATGAAAAAGACACGAATAATTAAAAAGATTTTCTTGTCGGAAATTGCTAGAGCCATTTTGGACAAAATCGTATGTCATGTCAAATTTTTGCAATTTTCAACGCTTTTTTTTTTTTTTTTTTTTTTTTGTTACACTGCGTTGCAAGACAGTATCTATGCTTGCATATGTTTCAGGTGTTCCATGATTTCAGATAAATATTTCGAATCTATATAACACTGTTGCAGTTTTTCGTTTAGCTGCTGCATAAATTAATGTTCGCCCTTCATCAAAAGAAAAAGTCAAAATCCTTATTTATCTGGTTGTTTTCTGACGCAATATATTTGTTGTTCTAGTAGACACTGTAGCTTGTTTTTACTGACAACACACCAGTGGTTACTAGTGACATTATATATATATTCTGTACCGCTAAAACGTTTATTTTTAGAAATAATATATTTCTGTGTAGAGGTCATTTTTCCACCTAATGTCTCAGTTCTGCTCTTTAATTCCAGCCAGCTTTGCATATCGATGGTCTAGTTCAAAAGGAAATCAACTCATAAGTCCCAGTTTTGAGACAAATGTAAATAGAAATACTTCCGTTTCGCCGAAAAAACCTTCTAATTAACATATTTGTTCGGTGTTAATTTTAAGCAAAAGTTCAAACGCAACTATTTAAGGTGTTTAAATTGTTTATAGTCTGTCTTTGCTGAAATGATTACACTTTAAAATAAAAGAAATTCAAATTGTAGTTCTTCATTGGCAATCAGAATTTACGTGAACTGAGTCCTCGATATGTATTGAAACAGGTGTTACATTTGTTGCTCAAACGGTTATGGATGTTTTCGACCAACCTATTTGACCTTGACTGTCGCACAAAGATATTACACCGCATTTACTAGGGTTATGCTGCTTGTGGAGACGTATAACGTCCTACAGAGGGAATGGATTGTCAAATATTTGGACGTGGAACCTTACCTTTAATATTGTACAGGAATCTACTCACATGTTGTACGACGTCGAAGACTGGCGTATGAAGACTCGAAATAACGCCGCGTCTAGCAAACATGTCGTGGCACGCCCGGAGCTCGGCTAAATGTAGTCGCGTTGAAAACGTTTGGATCGCCTGTTCCGTCTGCTGTACCGTGATTGGTCAGCTGGGTCGCGAATGTCTACAATCGGCTGGTCGGCTGTTCGACGCACACTTCCTTGAGGCACTTCCATGTGATCAGCAAGCGCCCAGTGTGTCCAGTATAGAGGGCAGTGCTTTCGCTATGAAGATGTTCTGCTGGAGCACCGTGTGTCTACTTCCGCCGATGTTTGAGACTTTTGCCACTTCGACTTCCGGCGCTTTTTAAAGTCTCCACCACCTAGAAGACCGTGATTGGTACTGCTGGACTGGGGGGAGGGCGAGTCATATTTACGCTGTGCCAGAGATGACAGATTAAATAAGTATTGGGTTAGATATTGAGTGTAATTTTTGACCAAATTAATGAACGTATTCATACCCAATGGGTCTCTACGTTATAATTTACGTGTCAAATTTAATTTCTGTAGGTTTTCAGGTGAATAAACTTTAATGTCCGGTTAAATCTACGAGAATACATGTTAGTATACTACTTAAGGATGTTAAAGTGCAATGAAATCATAATTTAATATTTTTATGAAATTTTTTAAGTTTTGTAGACGATACTTGTGAGTGCATTTTCCTCTTAAAAAAACCATTTTAGCTCGCATAATATTCTCATAACGGTGCGTCAATGTCAAAATGTGCTTGTAACGTTGCCATGAAAATAGCGACAACTAATTGACCTACTTAAATGAAATAATTCACAGTGAACTAACATCCTATTAAAACATTTCAAAACTCACAACGTAATATTTGGAATTTTGTAAAAATATCGCAGTAGTACGGAAAACAATTGCAAATGCAAAGTTTTTTTTAAATATAAAAATAGTCCATGGAATATTTTTTAAATGTTTTATTACGTAGCCCATGGCATATTATTTCGCCGTGAATTATTTCACTTACGTAAGTCAATTGGTTTTGACTATTTGCATGGCAGCAGAACAAGCATATTTTGACTTTGACGCACCGTTATTAGAAAACTATGAGAGCTAAAATTGTTTTGGAAGAGGAAACTGCACTCACAAGTATCGTCTACAAAAATAACACTATTTCGTAAAAATATAAAAAAAATATTTTATCGCACTTGAACACCCTTAAGTCTTCTAATGAATTTACAACGTTCGTTGTGTGATTATTTCTTATTTGTTTACTATTCTGTGATGTTTGGTTGGCCATTGTTTGCTGGGTGCAAGTTCAGGATACTATGATACTGGATAGTGCAATCGAAAAGTTGCAAGTTTTTTTATCCGGGTAGCACGTCGTTGCTATCCTCTCGGGGCGGACCGATACTGTCCTAGAATTGTCGGCACGGCTCTTAAGGATCACAGTCGCGGGCACGGAGACCCCGACAACTAATTAGAATATCAAATGCCTCGTCTTACTATCTCTCTGCAATTACTAATCACTATCAGTGGTGTTTCGGCTCGACCTACTTTGTGACTTGACGTAATCTTAATGGCGTCCCGACGCCCAAAACAACGACTATGATGGCATCTCGGTCCACAATACTCCGCGTCTCGACGCCTAACTTCGACACCTAACGATGGCACTCTGCCCTGCCGTCGTCGTGACTCGCCGACGACCCTCCCGGGTCGACCACGTCTGTCCCGGACCGACGCCGTTTTTCTTCTCTCTGATTTGCGCCAAAAACCCCCCGTCACTTGGCCGGCAAGCTCCCGTTCGCTTTGCGCCAATCAGGAGTCAGCTTACAACCGATGGCTCCGTCTCTCGAGAACAACAATTCCGGCCAGAACCGTATTTATTAAATAATTTCTTAATTTCTCGTCGTTATTTACATCCAATTACATAAAACGGTTCATTTACTTGTTAACATTTATGATTTATTAACTACTAAATATCTACAAGACAGTAACAACTAGCAAAACTATTGGCTGGACCCCTCCCCTCGTGTACAGCCGCCAGAGGGGTGGCCTGTGCAAGGGCGGAGTGAGACCCCAGACACTCTCTGCACCTGCTCTTCTCTCCCTCGTCTTCACAAAGACACAATATGTACAATTCATATTTTCTATACAAAACTTGGTGCTGTAATGGTATCTTAATGATAACTATTACAATGTGATTCTGATACAATGACGAGGAGAACGAATGGTCGCAAGGCATAGTTATTATTACACATTGATTTATGAAGGTTGACACTGATAACTATTAAATATAATAAATCGGGGTGGCGACCATATGGGCCTGTCACAAATTATATTCATATAAGTGCATGGGCTCCATAGTGAAATTAATAAGGCATTTATATTTTGTGAAGTCACATTGGCTGTTAAAGAAATTGTGTAGAATATCAGTTTGTGTACTGGCACCATTGAATATTTAACTTATAATTATTGTATTGACCTTCCCTAACCCCCTTTCGGTAAGTGTACATAGAACCCTAAATTTAAAAAGTACTAATTTATCCCAAAAAAAAAAATGAAAACAAAGTAAAAGTGAAAAGTTCCAAAACAAAGAAAATTAAATGTCACCCAAAAGCATGCCGGAACTCCCCCCGCAAGCATGCTCCCCTTGTAAATACACACAGTTCACCCCACGCCCAGCAGCTGATCCCGTCCCCATCCACACATCTGTCCAAGCCCCAAGGAACCCAAGGGTCGGAAGGGCTTCCCCAAATTCAAATGTGATAAATTGGAAATAAAGGCCAAGAGCCCAGTAGTACATAAAAAAAAAAAAAAATAATTATTGTATTTGTAAATTCCTGTAATTATTTTTATGAAAAGAGCCATATTGACTTCAAGAATTAAGAAGGAAATGTATTTAATCTATTTGCCCGTATGATTTCTTTTTGTGCAAATTGTAGGAACTAGACTGGCTTTAGTGGAGATTTCTATTTATCTATGTTAGTATGGCAAAATGAGATTATTGTGCAAGGGAATTTTCTTATTTAATGGTGACCGGTATGTTTTATGTGTATTCTTTCGAGATTTCGCCTTTGGCGCAAATGAAAAAGAATAACATTGGCTCTAATTATATTTTGACAGAATCGAAATTATTTATCACTAATTTATTTTTGATACTTGTACATTTGTATTCATACGAAAATATTTAAAAGATTTATCAGTCAAAATTTAGGAATTTTTTATTACTTCGGGGTTTTACTTTGGTGTCTATCTGGCGGTTACCTTCAGAGCCCTATGAGCATACTAGCATTCCAGTATATTAGAAAATTTCAGGTTAATGTCAATTTAATGTGTACAAAAACAACTCATTGTAGAACTATCATAGTTTTAAATTTTAAGTATTATGAAGGATTATTAATTTTGAATTGGCGCTATGTTGATAACTTTATATCTAATAATTTTTATATTAAAAAATGTGTGTAAAGTGGTTCTGTTACTGTGTTGACTAGTTTTATGTCCAAGAGTCTATTGAGTTATTTGGATCAACGTAATAAATAAATTTCCTGTCAATCTGCTAAAGTTACTAATATACCTATATTGCCGACGTGTGACCAATTTCCTAAAAACCAAGACCGCAGTGATCAGGTACGATTTGTTGTTCATATTTTAATATGAAGTTTGATATCTCAGACTCCTTACCGCACGGATAAACACGGTCTGGTTCGTGATAATATTTAATTTCCTGGGAAGATGTTCCGAGACAGGCGTAAGCTCTTGTCGGGGACGGGACAGGGAAGGGGGGATAGAAAGAGAACAAAGGGAGTACAAAGAGTGTTGGAAGGTAGAAACCACACACAGCTCCCCGCCTTCGCAAATCGCCGTGTAAATAAACCGCGCAATATAATATGAAAATCCCATTAAGAACAGAATTCAAGTCCAGGGCACGCTCTACGCCAGAGTGCGCCGTTAAACCCAGTTTCTCTTCTCTGTGTAAAGATCCGCATCTCCGTTAAAGACGAAGAGATCGAAGCCATTTTGTCTTCATTTACATCACCTTGTAACTAATTTTTAAGTGTTTCGTCTGCCCTGTTCGTCAGACGGCGAGTGGAGCTTCGTCTTTATATATGTCATTTAACAACCGTGCCACATTTTTGTTGTTCGTCTGGGAGAAAAATGCACTTAAAAGCCTGTGTTACCAATTATGTAGACATTTTCTTAATTTGTTTCCAATTCAATGTTTGACAAGATTTACTTAAGAATATTTCATTTAATTACCTTTCATTCCGAAATGGTTTGACGAAATTAGTGACAAAATAAGGGTTCGTAAAATTAGTTCAGTCAGACATTTTGTACAATCATGGACACAATAAATGGGCCAACTCGGGAAGGTCGAAAAATGTCGAATTCCCGCGTCGGGTATGTTCGGCAGGATGGCCTTTGCGCAGGCGACATATGAGGGCGTGGCGTCACACAACGGAAAGCGAAGGCTACGGACAAAAATGACTCAAATCGCAACATGAAATTGCGGTTAACAAATTCTTAGCAGCCTTTAGTAGAGAATAACCGTGTTCATAAGTAGTGCTACATTTAATGGAGAGAAACAATGGAGAGAAACAATATTCACGTTGTGCCACAAACATATCAGATATCAGTGTATTATTAATTGATATTATTGTCATGTAGTTTAATTTGTATTAATTCTACAAATATTTACTTTCACATTCTAATAACATGTTAACTTTCCCTCGTCTTTATTTTGCAACTAGTGCGTGTAGAAAGCAACTTAATGTTCATAAGGAAAGCATACAAATCCTCGGCAGCAACGATACTGAAGTGTTTTGGGAGCATTGTACGCAACAACTGTAGGTCGCAGTATAGCTCGTACTGCTCAAGTATCCAGTTAGAATTGTCGCGTATTATGATGGAACACACAAATGGTATTTACGTACCAATTATATATTTTAAATATCACTATATCATAGAACAATATTTTATCAATGTTAGTTTTATTGACTGCAGTACGAATGTTCAAAAATGTTCACGTTCACGAAGTTTCAATACTGGAATTTAAATGTTTGACATTTTACTCGATCACTTACACGTCGTTGTGTAACGATGTACAACAAAGTTGACAGTAATAGTTAGCAAGTTATTTGTTCATACATTACAGCTGACAGTTGTCAAATACGGGATAGCATACAGTAATGGAGGAAACAGCAACATAAAATGTTATAATAACATTACTCTTCATTTATGATTGCACTATTTATTATGTGTTAATTATCAATTATTTAATCACTTGTCAGTCAGAACTGCATGGTAGGGTATTACCTACAGATCAAGAACATACAAGGAAGTTTGAGTCTTGCAGCTCGTTCTTCTGACAACTATGCTGTGACAACATTTATTTTACGAGTTACGTGGCTGCTTAGTCAGCTTTACGAGTAACAATCGATGTTCGGACCCATGGACGGAACCACGTGTGCAGTCGTTTCGCACTGGAGAGCGACAACTGTTTCTGTTAAACAAGGCGAAAGTGACCGTTTGCGACTACCTGGACCAACAACTCACAACATTATTCTATAATCAGGATCAAGTTTATCGCTTGATGTGAGATATTCAGTGTCTAAAATGCTTTGTTCTATTGTTGTTTCTGAAGGTCTTATTGTAAAGAATCACTACAGTGATGGTGTTACGCGTTTTGTTCGTGCTTAACAGATGTGGAGTTAAGTCAAAATGGATCAACAATGGACTGTATAAGAGGGAAAGAATTAATCAGAGGAAACTAACTGGGTCACACCAATGTAAGGCCAACGTTTTATATCTAAAGATGTAAGCGAGTAGTCAGACCGTAACGTCACCGAGAATGACAATTAAATATTACCGTACTGTTGAAATACGCATTAGTTTCAGCTCGCAGTATGAGAATGAGAATACGTGTGCATTGAATATTAATTTTTTGATACAATATAGGTAACTGTTGTTATTATCTGGTTACTGGAAAATTTGTGCACTTCCGTAACTTCATTACATTTTCTATCTTCATGTTGGAAATTGGTGGACAGCTACAATAAATTGACGTTGAAAACCTGGTTATGTTTTGATTTGTTACGTCGGTTAAGACAACTGAGCGTATTCATACGATTAACATTTGTAAGACTTAAGAGTTAAGTGTACCGGACATACACATGTATTGTTATAAATGTCACGTTTATGTAACAATATTGATATTCGTTATTTATGTTAACATCACATATAAATGGGCATGTGTCACTGTAGCATTTACTAAATGGTTTGTACAGGTTCAGTCAATATACTGTGCCTGGTCGCTTGAGGAAGTTGTGAACGGGCGATGCTCCAATCCTACAACAGAACCTGTGCCCAACGCAGTTCCAACGCAGCGGTATTCGTTGTCCTGCATGTAGCCTAAATGCCAGGCTCCTGCTTGCACACAGCCGATGATTGCCGACGCGGACTTCAATTATTTCAGTGGCCCCACTTTTTGTGTCCATGGCTGTACATTGCGACAATAGTTCGGTTCTCCGCCGGGGGCGTGCCACGTTTCTCTTCGTATAGAGGATCAACCATTGTTTTACATAGCTCAGTCTTGTCTTGTCGTCGTCAGGTAAGTATACAGGATGTCTCGTAAAGACAAGACTGAGCTATGTAAAACAATGGTTCATCCTCTATACGAAGAGAAACGTGGGGCGCCCGCGGCGGAGAACCGAACTACTGTTTTCTAACTAAATAGCGGACCATTTCGTCCGTGAACTTGGCCCGCTAGTACAACCACACGCCCGCGAACAACAGGGAACTTTGCTCTTGCGAACTAAGTTCGACAATCTAGCTTCTTAGTGTATGGGGTGAGTAACAGTACACTCGCTCACATGTACTGGTTCAGAAATCAAATTATTATTCTGCTGGCTTGACGGACTTCCAGACCTGCGTTTGAAATATTTCTCGAGCAATTTTTTTTTACTTAATGTGAATTACATGTGCTATGCTACGAATAGAACACACACTTCAAACTACGTTGCTGTAATATTAAAAATTCAGCACTTAAATTAATTAAAGACAGGATATGCGCAGATCTCAAAATGGCTAACAGTTTTATCTGACTGCCGCGTCTGCCAAACGGCTTCGAAAATCACGAAAGTGTAAATAAAACATGCAATGGAATTTGGAACAGTCTTCCCACAAATATAATTATATGTCAACCATTTTAAGTTTCATAAGGAAAGGGCAGCAGTAAAGCACTATATACGCCATCTGAGTGGCTAGCACGTAGAGGTGGTACTACATTACAAACGCCGGCCACTGGCCACCTTAGCGCTCCATCAGTTATGTACCTGCACACATTAACGCCAACTATATACGGAGTCACCTCAAGAACGAACATTGCTATTCGTTAAGAAAAATGTCTACTTTAAAAGAACATTATTGAGAGCTTGTTTCGAAGTTACTTTTTAAAAATAAAACATATGGTAAAATTTGCATAAAATGCTCGGAAATATTCCAATACGTCTGTACGATAACAAATATTTTTGTATATTTAGAAATACAATTTTTATATTTGAAAATAATTCATCCATGTGCAAAACTAACTTCATATATATACATAAATGTTTGGAGCTACACAAAAAAAAAAAACATTCGACAGCCCGTTAAAAAATTTTGCACAATATTTTGTAAAATGCGATAGCCGCCGAAGATTATTTCGTTTCATATCGAAACATTCTATTCACTTTTACTCACACGTATGTGGTTCCCAGCGGTGTCGGTCGCCGGATTTTTGCATGTGGGAATCGTGCTGGACGATGCTTTTGGTCGGCGGAGTTTCTGGGGGATCTCCCGTTTCCCCCGCCCTTTCAATCCGGTGCTGCTCCAAACTCACCTCATGTCACCCTTCACCAGCGCTGAAGACCTCGCTGTTAAGTGATGACCAATATCTCACTCACTCACTCCTACCTATTTGGAAAATTTTGACCAGTTTAATGACCTGCGACATTTTTTCTCTATAGCATAGACTGCTAAATGTATTTGGAATTAGTTTACTAACTTTCCCGGGTAAAAGCACAAAACTATTTTAATGTGTACGTCCACATAAGTGAAAGAGAGGGACATAAAGACTCACGAATCAACAACCTCACATACCCAGCGAGGCTGTCCAGTGATAAACCTCTGGATTCGCATTTAGGAGGTTTCGTATTCGATTCCCCGTCCAATCAGCTTAGCTTCCTAAACCACTCCAATCTACGGCTAAGATTGTTCCACAGTACAAATCATGGCTACTTCGCTTCTTCGACATTTTCTGACTCATTTGCTCCGGCAAGTATTTAACTCCGACGACCTTTTAATGTTCTTCTCTTTACTTAGTGGTAAAAATTAATAACCAATTTAATAATACAACTTCAGGACACATAATATTGAGTAACACAGAAGTGAAACAGCTGGTAGGATGGCAAACTTAGTCACTCGCGTCAGCAAAATGGCATCTCTGGACAACAACATGGCGGAAACACCAAACCGCCCATCATCGTAAGGTGACTGCCTTGCTAGCCGGCAGTTGGGCCAACAAGAGACCTGCCGTAACATATATTAACCAAACATACAACGGGCTGATATCAACCGCCTCAGGCAGCCAATAAGCGGCAAAGTTCACCTGTTTAATGTTACGTGGTTCAACATGAATTTCGGTGGAGTGTTTGGGAGTTAGACGCCGAAATATGGGGTCGTGTTGCATTGGAACAATAATATTATCAAACTATATTACTTATAATTACAGACTGTAAAATGTCGCTAGTTCAATTACTCGCACGCTAGGATCTATATTGCCCTATGCATAGAGACACTGGAAAATCGCGAGAATGCTTAAAATAGTCTCCAATAAACTGGATTATATTAACCGTGACACGTGTGAACAGTTTTGGGGCAAATCACACACGTTGTGTGTCCAAGCTGTGCAGTTCTAACTGGACATGTTGTAAAGAGGAAAAATGCTGCAAATAAACGATAGCCAATGTTGATACAAAACATCCAGTGTTATATACATCACGTTGGAGCCTAGCAAAAAGTCGACTATTCCCGCGATTTTCCAGTGTCTCTACCTTATATGCATACTCAAACTGCTTGATGGCACATATATTCTTGAAGGCTATCCTACAGGTCAGTGAACCCACGAATTTTTCATGTCGCTACATATAATTAGGGCCCGATAGTTTTCACGAAAAGATTTTTGCACCACTTTGTTTCAGTGCCTTACGTGCGCACCTGCATCTCTCCTTCGTGGTCAGCGATTGGATGCCGTAACACCCAGCGTCTGGAGGTTAAATCCGCAAACCACAGACGTGTTGTAATCACAGTTATCCGTGTACTGGTTGGCACAGTCAAATAAATAACAACTTGGCATAAAAACACTCTGTCAATAGCCATGAAGTTGAGCTGCAGGTGTGCACGTAAAGCACTGAAACAAACTAGGGCAAAATATTTTCGCGAAAACTACCGGGCCCTACATATAACAGAAGAAACAATTTTTTTTTTTTGTTTTCGTATATTCATTGATTCGGGGCCGTCCTAACACCACTACACGTTTTAGGAGAACATAAAAGTTGGCCGTCTGCCCAATTCGCCACGCGATGTGCAGAGCTTCCGCCAATAGACGATTATTTGATTGTTGCCCAATGTGATTGAGCTATGCTTCCTTAGGAATAGCTATAGACGACGATTTATCGCTGGGAAAGTTGGCAGTCTGCTATGCTTCTATGTAACGTAGTCATTACTGGTGAATCCCTATTTGACTGGGCCAATGATAGTTCTGGTGCGCTACGACTGGACGTCAGTGTTCGGTCTGTGAACAGCTGAACTGTGGCATGCAACCATCGTCCAGTCATATAAGGCGCAGAATACTACACTGATTTGGAGAACACGCTGGCAGAAAAGATTCTCGTGATTTACCATCATCTCTAGGAATAGCTTTCAAAGACAGTTACACTTGCGTATATCCAATTCCGGTTCTCCAGTAATCTTTAAAGATTGTTTTCTTGCGGCATAAAATGCGTGTTTTTGCCGTCCTTATTAGTCATGAAACTCTTTGGCGGAGAGTCTTCAAAATGTACAGGAGTGTACAACATACGTTTATCTGTAAATAGTACGTCATCAAATGATATGGTCACCACTGTACGTCTCATAGAGGCGTGTTGTAGACGAGAAGACAGCATGTCAGTTCTGTGACTTGCTCCTCGAGGCTAGTGTGAGGACTGATGATAGCGCCATTTCACCCTTAGCTCTCCGCATTTCACTTCTAGGACTCTAAGGCGTAAAATGCATCCACCCAGACGGCCACCTTAAGGCCTCGCATTTAGTTTTGCAGTGTTTTCTAAAGTATTTTTTAAACGCAAATTAATACATGTATCAAAAATTCATTCTTACAGTTTTAACACTTGTATATCATCGTTTGTATCTGAATTTTTCTGCTGCAATACACCAAACGGATTTTTAGATTTTTGCCCCTGAAATATCACATATTTTGTGGTCGAAATAAGCTAAAATGAAGCAAAATAATGTTTTTGTTAGCAAACAGTACATTATTTTTAAAAAACGCTCTGGCAAAATTGTGTATCGTATGACTGTAAACAGTCTCAATTTTTCTAAAAGTATTTCGTAAAAAAATATTTGAGTTATTTGCAATTGTTTAAAATAAATGAAAGACCATTGCCGTAAGCTGAGAACACTATACCAATTAAGTGACAGCAACGTTTTAACAAACTATTCCATGTGATAGAAACTGAAGCTACCAATCAAATAAAATGTGCTTTTCTGGAACTTCTGGCTATACCACTGCTCAAATTTTCCAAACATAATTTTGAGGAATTTTCGAAAACAATTATGTTCGCAACGTTTAAATGACATTTAATAAACAGAATACACATTTCCCCCAGTATATTTAGTAGTAATTGGTAAGTTCATAAGAACTGGTATTCAACATAAATAGTCCCTAAAGGAATTAACTCATCACAAAATCTTGCCAATGAACCACAAGTCAAAAATGCAAGCACGAGTGATAATGGAGAAACATGTGAAGCGTCTAACGAACTGTAATTGAACTCCCAGCAAACTCTGCCGTAGTCATGCATACAGTAGTTGGTATTTCCCGCATGGTGCAGTAAATTTCAAATTTTTCTGACTGGGAAATAATGGAAACATATTTTAGGCAATTAATATTTAGTGTAATGAATATCAAGGCATGTCCAGCTATCCTCCTCCCTCCCAACCTACCCCCCTTCACTCGTTTTACCCTACTCCCGGTCTAACTGCCCCCCCTTTTTTTTTGTCAACGTCAAAGCACATCAAATTTTCGCACGCGTTTTATTCACTCAGAAATCCCGGCGAAGATTGGTTGTGATTACAATACAATTGTGTTGGGTTAACAAGTGTATTAAACGTGATGAAAACTGCATAAATGCCTAACGCAGTCTATCTCGTAATCCAACGAAACGCAATCAAGTCTGCTATATTACTTTTCTCCCTTGCCTCCCTGCAGAAAAACAAATTAAGGTTGTTTAGATTGCTGCGTGAAATCCGACATGATTCGAATTATAATTGGATTTAACAACATTAATACTCAACCGGCATACGGTGGCTCAGTTAAAGAGTTTTAAATGAGATGCAGATTAGTTCATTTATAGATATTCAATAACCTTTCCGATATAGTCATCCGTGCAACCTAGCACTCTTTCTGGTCAGTTATAAGCAATAGTATACACGAAATTAGACTCGAATATTCTTTAGAAGTTCAAAAAAATGACACAAAAAATTATATATATTATAAAACATATTTAGGAATATATCGGTAGTTTGGCAGAACAAGTCAAGTTTCCGTTTGCAATTTAAAATAAGTCATTGAGAAATTTAAATGGCTACGGAGAAATTAAGCATCAGGCCCTGTCACACTGTCAAATTTTTGTCTCCAACTATGTTTTACATTAAAATTGGAAGACGAGAATTTGACGAAATGTAGAAATCTAAGGTTTCCGTCACATAAAGTTGGCCGGTTATTATCAAATATATGTGAAGACACGTCGTACTGTCAAATTTTGTTGGAGCCCGTAACCTATACGTTTGGTTCTGTTTGAGAATAAATATAGAAGTTTGGTATACATTATTACAATTTAAGATCATTCAGCTTGTAAATGATGGAAAATAAATCGATCAGCAAGAAAACTTCACGAAAGAACAGTAAATGTAATTTCCTGCAATATTTTTACCTATAATCTTTTCTATTTTTTAGTTGTACATTCGTGTATCTTAATCACAAATGCTCGGACTTAGTAAGCCTACATTTCAAATATTATAATATTTTTAAGTAAACAACTCTAACAACTAGTCGATTAATTTAAATTACATTGGATTGCTTTGTCTTTATCTAAAACTACGGTAATATTTTCGATCCAACTCAACATGGTGCACGAATGAAAGTTACGATATTGCAGTTTACAGAGGGGGTGACTGTGATTGGCTGAGCCATCCAACATCCAAGAAATTTGAAAACCCGTCCAATTCGCCAATATTTGACGAAACAAATGCCGTCGAACTCCTCCAACAATTATGGCCGCGACGGTGACGCTTTCGTGACGTCACTACCATCAAACTTTATTCGACCAACTTTATTTGAAGCGATTGGAAAGAAAAACTTTACAGTGTGATCGGGCCTTTACAAAACACACTTTGAGTTTTGTTGTCAAACAGTGAAAACAGATATTTGGCAAGTGCAGAAAAGTGAGTGATAATTTGCTAATATCCTGCATGTTTACACATCTGGCTATTTACAAAGCTGACCAGCCATAAAATATTATTTAATAGCGTAGCGTTAAATTGGTTGTAGAGTATTAACTGCAAAATTAAATGCGTGAAAATAAATGGCATTGTAAGAGGGATACGTACAATAATAGTGCAGAAAAAAGTGTTCTACAATACATGTTATAAACATAAATAAGATATATTTGTTTAGGCATGCAAGTTTCATACAAGTTTTAAAAAATCACTCAAGGTATTCACGTTATGTATTTATAAAAGACTAATTTTTACTATAATACTAGTACGAAATTAAATATTCAGCATGGGTAGCGTGATGAATAAATTGTTCCGGAGGCATCGCTACAAATTCACAGACGATGTTTTTATTCTTCCATCATCTCATCAGACAGCAATTCAGTCTGGATTCTTAATACAATAATACAAACTAGATGGTTGTAGCAACAATCCATACAATACCGACAACAAAATAATTGGATTGCTTTCCGTAATGTAACAGAATGGTGGTATCTACAACGGTACTCAGTGAGAAAATAATGATATTTCGTTAATAACTAACTCAGGAGCTATTATGCACACTTCTCCATAGTGTTCAGTTTACATTTGACGACACGCCTCACAGTGGACCTGCTACGGGCAAACTACGAACAGAGCTCTATTGATGGAATCTTACAGCCCCTACTACCACATAACTAGGGACCACTGTTTTTCGCGAAAAGAATTTTGCCCCACTTTGTTTCGGTGCTTTACGTCCACAGCTGCAGTTCTGCTTCGTGGTCAGTGATTGGATATTTTAACTCTCATGAGCCATGGGATTCTACCGACAAATCATAGATTTGTAGTATTGCTGGAACGTTAATGTTAATTGGCTCAGTCGAATGAGGTACGGTTATTCACATTGACATGCTGCCAATAACCATGGGGCAGAATTGCAGATGTGCACGTAAGGCAGTGAAACAAACTGGGGCAAAATTCTTTTCGCGAAAAACAGGGTCCCTACACACAACGACACAGAACTGACATAAACGACAAGACAGACATATGTTCGATGTGACAAACTTGACACCACTTCATACACCAAATGGTAAGAGTTCCTTTCGAAATCTTTAGAAGACCCAAATGGCAGAACAAAATATCAAGGATGTAGATTCTAGAGAATTAAATTCAGCACTATTTTGTTTAAAATGTAGATGCTAATGAAATTCTTTGGCACATAATGTTGACAAAGAACACAAAATGTAATACTGCAGTGTAAATATTTGTAATTTTAGTCCTATAAGTATGCATACGAAGTAAATTATTTTCCAAGCACACAAATGCAGTACAATACGGTAAGATCGAAGTACCGTCGTGCACTCTAAGCTTGCATCAAGGAGAATTGAACCACAATGTGAAATCCCAGTTCTTTCGGACAAAAATGTGCAAGTTAACCATGCTGATTGTTTCATAGTATTATATAAGGTTCTAAGGTAAGTGGAAATTTCGTCTTGTCGGTCTATTAGGCTAATAGAGACAGTTCCACACTACTAAAGGTGGCTTCCTACCTCAGAGCCCTATCGTGAGCAAAGTTAGGGAAACGCATGTTTATTTATATCCGATATGGCTACGTACCTATCGAACCAACACGTATGCCACCAGTGAGGATACTGGCAGCGAGTCTTTGCGCAGAGGCGTGGCTCAATTGTAGAGCCAGTGATTTTTGGTGAAAATAATTCTGCAACAACATGTTTCAATGCCATACGTGCTCACCTGCAACTCTGGTCCGTGGTTATTGGCAGAATATAATAGGGCAGAGGCGTGGCTCATTTGACTGCACCAACCAGAACAATGTTACCACACGTCCGTGATTTGCGGGTAGGACCCCGAGACGCCGAAAGTTAAAAACTTCCAATTACTGACCATGAAGCAGAGAAACTCATTTGACTTACCATAGAATAAGGTTACTGAAATACAACACGTCTGTGTTTTTGGTTAGACCTCCGAGATGCTGAGAGTTAGAAACATCCAATCATTGATCATGTAGCATAGAGCCACAGACGTGCACGCAAGGTACTCAAACAAGTAGATGCCAGAATCTTTTCACCAAACTCTGGGGTCCCTAGTCATAAAAAAATGACGCCCAATATTTATAAAAAAAAAAACAATCTTGCGCCATATTTTTTATTGCATTACGGACTAAAGTTCAGTTCTGTTTCACGGTCAGTAATTGAATGTTTTTACTGCCACGCGAATCAGGGATCTTCTCTCATATCACAGGACTATGGTGTCTTAAACATCTTGTTCTCATTCGCGCAATCTAAAAAGTAAGGCTATGCATTTCTCGCGAAAAAAATTTTTCCTAAGCTTGTTTCAGTGCCTTACGTTCACATCTGTAATTCTGCTTCATAGACAGCGATTGAATGTTTCGACTCCTACGTGTCTCGAGGTTCCACCTGCAAATTACAGACGTGTGGTTTTGATTTAACCTTATTACTAGAGCCCAGAAAAATTCGCGAGTTCACTGACCAGTATGCTAGCCTCCAAGAATGTATGTTTTCTCAAGCAGACATCAGCTGCTCGCTTCCACGGTAAAATGGCCACGTGATTAGTTACATTTTTATTGGCTCAGCAACTTCCAGAAGGTGTCGAATAAGTCAAGGGCCAATTGCGAAAGTGACACGAACGTCCAGTTGCTGGAATTCTAGCTTGTGTCGGAAAGAAAACGCGAATTTTTCAGGGCCCTACTTATTGCGATTGTCGCAGTCTAATGACATACGTCATTTCACAAAGATAAACTGCCAATCACAGTGAGGCATAACTGCAAGTAACGCAATGAAACGAGTTGATGCCCGAATATTTTCACCAAATTCTGGGTTCCGAGTCATAAGTGACACAACTCGAAAACCAGGTGACTCACAGTAGTCAAACGCCAATGACGGCCATTCCTTACCCGAGACTCAAGCCCAGAACCTCGCCCTCCGAAATCCTGCGCACAACTAAATATCCTACCGCGGTTAGCAATAATTAGGGACAGGGAAAATTCGCGGGTTCTCTAACCAGCAGACTAGTCTCCAAGAATATATGTGTATTCAAGCAAACAACAGATATTCATTAGCTGCTCACTTATACAGTGGTACGGGGCTCGTTAAGTATATGTATTATTGTTGGCTCCGAGACTTCCAGTGGGTGACATATAAGTCAAGGGCCAGTTGCGAAAGTGTCACGAACTTACAGTTGCTATCGGTAGTTCGGAATAAAGTGATCACCCAAAAAAAAAGCCCTGCTAAAGGTCTATTTTCAGACAATACATATATTTCCGCGCGTAACGGCTATCGACGGGACATGTCTAACCTCGCTGAACACGGCACTTGATGGTTGCGTGTATAAGATAAATTATGCTGTCAGTATAAATCGATACATTTTAATAAAAATGGTTTATTGATAGGGCCACGATTTTGTCGCGAAAAGATTTTTGCCACACTTTGTTTCAGTGACTCACGTGCACATCGGCAATTCTGTTTCAAGGTTATTGGCAGCGTGTCTTTGCTCAGACACGTTTCTCATTTGACTGCACCAATCAGAATAAGATTATTGTGAGTCTGTACGTCCATAATTTGACAAAGCCAGTGAGAGTAAAATAATCCAATCATAGACGATATAGCAGAGCTGCAGGTGTGCACACGACGCATCGAAACCAAATGTTGCAGAAATCTTTTCGCCATAAAATCGTGGCTCTATTTATTGATCATATAAAATACAATTGAACCATGTTATGCATTAAGGAACCAAGCGCCAATTTTAATTATTGTAAAGTTAGTAGCAAAGAGATGCATTTCAAACTCTCATACGTTAATAATTTGTATTTCCTTTTATGGAGTAATGTTCTGTAAGACTTGCAAACATGCAACTGGAATTAAATACCACGGGTCAATTTGGAGCATAGATTTCCTCAGTTGCATCACAACGGCACTTGGTCCTTTTAAACGTAACATGGTTCAATTATGTCGATTTCGGTTGATGTTGCTTTAGTATTGTTGTATTTAACTAGGAAAACCACGGAACTATATTGCGTAATTTCGCTGTCAACCATACACGCATTATGGCAACTATTGTTCACGTAGAATTATACGCAGTAACGGCTAGTGACATTTCTCGTAGGTAAAATTTTTAGTGCTCACTTTATCCCGAATGACCTACAGGATTCTAGCGTGTGCGTCAAAGAAAACGAAAATTTTTTCGGTCCCTAGCGATAATGCTTCAGCTGGAACCAAAATGCTCAGTTGCTCCTCAGTCTTTAAAGAGAACATATTGGCTGAACATAACGTGCTGTTGGTTGTAAATGGATCTCGCAGCAGTTACTCATTCCTGCCATTAATGTAAGAAGACTTTCGCTAAAAGTTACAATGCTCGACAGCATGAAGCTGGGTGTTATCGGAATGCAGAACGTGTTATGTTTTCATGTGAAAAGTGTAAATCTCTGTTTGGACGGCGTAGTAACTTGAAAAGACATCTAAAAATATGTAAAGGCCTTCCTACATTGACTGCAAAGCGTCATCTGCTGCAAGTACCGAAGAAGTGCGAAGGATCGTCGATAAATGCTGATGGTAGCTCTATGGTAAGGTATCCTTTCAACTACTGCAACAAGACATTTGCATACGATCATGATGCAAGAAGACATGAGAAGAATAAATGTGAAAGGAGTACAAAGTAACCTCACGCTATTAGCAGAGATATTTGAAAACCGCAATAAATATTTCGTGCCACCGTATTTGCAAAACAGTGCAGCGGCTTGAACAATATATGTAGCGACCTGCAAAATTCGCGTTCTTATTTGGTGACAAGACTAGGCTTAACCGTCCTGTACGTGCCTGAGTACGCGTGATTCAATTGGCCACGAAACTCTGTGTGACGTCTGTTACGCGTGTGACCGTTTTACAGGAGCTTGGTTACTCTACCACGGAACTATAATTACTAGAGACAGAAAAAATTGCGAGTTCACTGACCTATAGGCTAGCTTCCTAGAATATCCGTGTACGCAAGCAGACATCAACTGCTTATTGGCTGTCATCGGACACAGTAATACCATGTTATTGGTCCTGTATTTAGTTGCAGCTTTATTATTGGCTGTGCGCCATCCAGGAGGTGTCAAATTAAGTCAAGAGCTACTTGTAGGGCTAGGAATCTTTCGCGAGTTCAACGACCAACATGCTAGAATTCATTATCCTGTGTATCCCGAAGCCCTACCATTTGTCCGTTACCTGCTACTCATTCAGACAGCAGACAATAAACGAATAGACGGGGCTTGAGTATGCATAGGACATTGGATTCTATCATGCAGGTCAATGAATCCGCGAATTTTTCCTAGCCCTAGCTACTTGTGAAAGTGATATGAATTTATAGCTGTTTCAATCCTATCTTTTGTCCAAATGAAAACGCGAATTTGTCAGGTATCTATTAATTACCTGACGGATGGTTTCTCCGCGGCAAACCATGCCATTTTTGGCCAACGGAAGACATGGAACGAGTCTAGTCTGTTGGCAAAAAACAACGCGAATTGTTGATGCATCTAATTATACGATTTGAGGATGGTTATTTGTTCCAAGATGAACCACAATATTCAGTAGCGGTGAACGAGGATAATAATTGGCCCAGTTAGATTAGAACACGTCATTATCGGAAGACAAACGTCATATATGGCGCGTTTATATTGTAGCCTAGCAAACAGTCAATTTATTGCGATAAATCAGTGTTCCTAAATATGAAATGGGCTCGATGATTCCTTCGTGTTCTTAACTCCGCATATGTATGAGCGATACTCGCTCACACGTCCAGAGTACGTCAGCAAGCGGCGGTGGAGGAACGCGGGGCGGGAAGTCGTCGTTCGCGAAATTGCCAATATCCCCGGGCGGAGCGAACGTTTAATTCTACTTCGACGCGAGACAGGAGCTTCAGGGAAGGAAGGTTTGGGAGATTGTGAGAGGGTGGAGAGGGGTAAAGGTTAGCGCGCCCTTCCCCGGGCTTGTTTATTCGCAGGCGCGGGTCGCGAGTCGGCAAGCGCAAATCTCGTTGGACGGGCTGCCGGCGCTTGTAATCCAGTTAGGCGCCGAGCTGCTCCGTAAGATAATTACCGCCGCGCTCTCCCCAGGTAGCAGCACAACCTCCCGACGTTGCCGCCCCAGATCTGCTAGGTGTACAGAAGCGAAATGGCGCCTTTGGCAATAAATAAATATCAGTGGGGCATTACGCCTCTAGAGACAGACAATGGATAGGGTCAAACGATTTATCGCGGGCAAAGTTTACTGGTTGCTAGGCTTTACGGAAATTTCTCAAATTCAAATACCTGCCGGTAGGACTCCACTGTAAAACATAAACTGTACTCAGCTAGTTGTTGTGTGAGTAACCAGTTGTAAGTGTAACAATGAAATCAGTGAGAGGTTTTACAAGGGTTTACTATTTGTTCAGAGTCCTCGAGGATGTGAAGTGAAGAGATTTACGTCAGCTCTTAACATCGGGGTCTTTAGCGCTGGTGAGGAGTGACATGATGTGAGTATGGAGCAGCGCCTGAATGAAGGGGTGGGGGAAACGGAATATCCTCGAGAAAACCCGCCGACCAGTGGCATCGCCAGGCATGATTACCTTGTGCGTATATTCGGGGACCGACTCCGCTGTTAATCGAACCTGAATTGCCTTAGTGGGAGGTGAGTGCTCTAGCCACTGCGTCAACAAAACCCCCCTCAAGGACGTGTTCAATAAGAGTGGTTCAATCGAGGAAGTAACTAAGACATACTGGAGTTTGGAATCCATGCGCTCGTCATACGACTTCGCGAAAATCCTAGGGAATCTACCTATTGGACGCGAATTCATTTTTCGGCACACCGGAATTCAAATTTATGTACATTTCTGTCACGTTTGTGATTGGATTTCAACTTATGAGACACGCATTAAAGAATTTTGAGTGAATTAAACCTTGAAAAGAAGCATAGACGGAATCACATATTGCTAGGTACGGGATGAATCAATCAGTGACAGTGCATATATATTATCGAATGCTGGCCCGCGGGACACTGAACTCCTGCACTCGCATATTAGCATGAACATCCGTTTTTACGAAAAGAAGTATCCTCAAGGTAGAGATTAATCACTAGAACCACGATTTTGTGTCGAAAAGATTTTTACACCATTTGGTTTCCAATGTCATCTGTGCACATTTGCCACTTTCCTCGTGGTCAGTGATAGATGTTTTGATTCTCACTTGCGATGGGTTTCTACTTAAAATTCACAATCGAATGGTATCACAATAGCCTTATTCAGAATCACGCATCAAACAAGACACGTGTCTGAACAAAACACTTACCTATAACGACGAAGCAGAGCTGATGATCTGCACGTGAGGCATTGAAACAAATTGGTGCAATCATATTTTTGTTACAAACACGTTGCTCTATTAATCACTTACTTTACGATTCGCATCTTTCCTTTACTATTTCCCCACTTGCCTTATTTGACATGGCCAATCAGAACACGTGTTCAACGACAGCGAATACTTTTGATTCGGAGGTAGGACCTCAAAACCAGTAACAGTTGTAATCAACCAATCACTGAACGTTGATGAGCTAGAGTGCTTGGAATTACAACCAATCACGAAACATTTCGTGAAAACAGTATGTCCCTGCCTTTGATCAGACATCACCTTATGTTAGCGGTGGTGATTTACCGCGGGAAAGTTGCCCGTTTGCTAATTTTCAATATACTGTATTTATCTGTGACGTTTATTTCGTTAATGGGGCGGTGGTTGAGGGATCAGGCCTCTTGGCCCCACTTAGGCGATTTAGGTTCGATCCCCAGCGGTTTCGGTCTCGGATTTTTCGCTTGTCGGTAACCTGGCGGACATTGCTGTGAACCGGCGGGTTTTCTCGGGTAACTCCCGGTTCTTCCGCCTTTCTCATTTCGTCTCTGCTTCACCTCACCTCATCCATTCCTCAGGCCGGAGGGCGACAGGCGTGTCTCGCTAGTCGAGCAGCCGGGCCAACCTTCACCACGACCTTCTCTAATACACAATGTGACCCTGCCAGAAGACGGGAACACGTGGTGGGTTTTATTTCACTTTTCTTTAAGGGCTTGTTCCCGAGTTTTTTTTTCAGACTGGTGTCGATAGCTCAAATATTTTTAACCAAAAGTTTTGAAAAAATTTGGGTCAATGTGCAATCACACGATGCATAATACTGTGCACGCGTTTTTTAAAATAATGTACCATTAGTCAGCAAAAAAAATAAATAATTTCCTTCATTTTTGTTTATTTTCACGACGAAAAACGTGGTACTTTGGGTAATGAAATCTAAAAAACCGTTCAGTATAATCCTACAAAAAAATTCAACTACAAAATATAATATATAAGTGTCAAAACTGTGCAGCGAAATTTTTATATGAATATTAGGTAGCAATAAAAAAAATATTTTCGAAATCACTGCAAAACTCCGTAACAAGGCCTTAATAACTGGTGGGTCCCTATTTGCCTGGACAACTGCTGATCCTGGTTCGTTACTATTGAACGTCTGTAGTTCGTATGTAAACAGCTCAACCGTGACATCATAACCGTCGTCTTGTCATACACGTTGCAATATGCTGTACTTAGGAACACTTGTTTTTCGCGAAAAGAATTTAGCCTCACTTTGTTTCCGTGCCTAATGTGGACATCTGTAGTTCTGCTTCGTGGTCAGCGATTGGGTATTGTAACTGTCACGAGTCTTGGGATTCTACCGGCAAAGCAGAGACGTGTGGTGTTGCAGGAAAGTTTTTGTAATTGGCTCAGTCAAATGATATAAGGCTCTTCACACAGACACGCTGCCAATAACCATGAAGCAGAATCGCAGACGTGTACGTAAGGCACTGAAGCAAACTGGGGCAAAAGTCTTTTCGCGAAAAAACACTGTCCCTCACGGGAAAAAAAATTTTTTGGTAGGCATAAATATTTTTGTGGTCACCACAAAATTTTGTAGTCAGCACTAAATAATTAAGTGTTTACCACAAAGAAAATTTTTCTTTCAGTGTAGGTATACTGACTTGGAGATTACGCTGGGAGAGAAGATTCTCACGGTTTTGTATGTGTGGTGTTTAACCACGCGGCTGGCTTGTTTTTATCGAGTTCATCACACATGTGACGGTTTCCCCTCTGCATTCTTATGTACTGTATGCACTTACTGTACTATGCTTACTGGGTCTTTCAGTGCACACCTGGAGTTACAGTGTAGCGAGCAAACACCTGTATGTATGCTGTGCAGCTGTTGTCCATTCACCACCGACCTTCTGGGAATGAACCGGCAGATCGGACCAAGCAAACATTTACGTGCCCTACCTAAACATTTCCTGTACCAAATAATAATATTTGTTAAAGGTTACCACTTGTTTATATAAATGTGTGCATGAGGGGCTTATATTTAAAGTGGTGTAAGTCAGTTAAAATTGTTTTCTCGTAAACAATTCACTGTAATCACTGCGGATCTGACAAATTCGCGTTTTCTTTTGGCTCCAAGCTATAATTCCAGCAACTGTAAGTTCGTGCCACTTTTGCAATTGGCCCGTGACTTATTTGACACTTGCTGGAAGTCGCTTAGCCAATAGTACAGAAGCAAGTAAATGCAGGCTCATATCACTGCGTCATCGAGCAGCCAGTGAGCAGATAATGTCTGCTTGAATATACACATGTTCTTGCAGGCTAGCCTACATGTCAGTGAACACGCGATTTTTTTTTTTTGTCTGTGGAAATCACATGCAAAATGTAGTACATTCTGGCGATACTGTAATGGTATCCAGTATTCAGTTAAAGGTGAAATATATTTTACAGCAAATTCTGTGAGTTAATGTGTATAATATGAATAACAACGACACTACTTAATATCTCTGACTTACCCCACTATGACACAGAATAAATAGTAACACAGAAACGAAATTACGAGGCGACTAATTTGATATGGCCGTACTTCGCTGCTTATTGGCTGCCCGAGGTTGTTGATACCAGCCCCATTGCTCCTGCATGTTACTACAGGTTTCCTATTAGCCTGTATGCCGACTAGCAGAGCAGCTGCCTTACGCTAAGGTTAATTCTACTACAGGTTAGAAAGAAAATACGTTTTCTTGTGGGAGAGCTTGGCGCAGGGAACATTTCTGCCACTAGTTTCGCTTCGATCGCTAAGAGACCAGATGCATACGAAACCGTATTAAAATTAAATTTTAACGAACTTGGAAATTATATTTGTCATTTAATTTAATTTTCAAGAGGAAAGAAACCAATTTCGCCTTTTAAATTGTCAAGTTAATGTAACTTAAAATTCAGGAATGCTCTGTGATTGGTCAGTTTGGTGCACTAGCGATACCAGCGCTCAAATTTCTCCTGTGCTAAACTTATAACATTGATCTTTCTAACCTTTAGTAGAATTCACCTTAGTCTCAGCTGACTGGCAAAGTGTTTTCGCCTTGTTGCTGACAAAGGAAGCCATTTTGTATGCATGTGTGACTGAGTTCGCCGTTCCTCTAGCTATTTCACTTCTGTATATAGTCTCTGTGGAATAATACAGCGCTCACCATAAAGAATAGTACACACGTAGAGCCAGTAAGTTTTGGTGGAAATAATTCCGCCACAATTTGCTTCAATGCTATATGTACGTGCCTTCAATATTTATAATTGTATGATCTTAAGAACGCTCAGCTCCGACAAATTCGTAATCTTATAATCGTACCACTTAATATTAACAGTAATTTCCTCCAAATAACTTATTTTTAGGTTAGTAATTTTCGTACAAGCACATGTCAAAGGAACGATTTGACTATTTTCGCTACTTACCTAAAGTAAAAACTATTCAAACGATACGAATGAAGTAATTATGAGTGAAAGTAAATGCTTTAAGCTACAGAATGACACGATTGTTGATTCACGTAAGGAGTATTGCTAGACAGATGCAAACATTTTGGTACATTCAAGACATTTTATTTTTAATGCAAACAAATTCTATGTACATAACAAAGAGGTTTTTTGTGCCTTAAATAAATTACTCTCCCTTTACATTAATTCATTTGTATCGTTTGAATACGTTTAACTTTGGATAAGTTGCGACAATAGTCAAATCGCAACTTTGACATGTGCTTGTACGGAAACTCTGAAATCGAAAAATATTTTATTTGCGGGAAGTTGCCGTTAATGTAATGTGTAAGAGTTGAAAGTGTTCGGTAGATTTAAAAAATCACGAATTTTCCGGTACAGTGCGCCGTAACTCTCAGCCTTGTGTGGTTGTACCTACATCACAGAGGTGTGACGTCGTAGTAACCTTGTTCTGATTGGCCCTGTCAAATGAACAACGCCTCTGCATTAATTCACACAGGAAATAATTGGATGGAGTTATGCAGAAGTGAACCAATGCAGAAATTATTGTAGCTGAGATATTCAAGGTCAAAGTTTACTATGCCCATTTAAACATTGTAAAAACCGCCTTTTTCCAGCCTCTTCTCTTTTATATATGAGGGTCGCGGTGGCCGAGGGGTCAGACCATTCGCCTCCCACCAAGACGATCCGGGTTCGATTCCCGGCAGAGTCGGTCCCAGAATTTCCGCATGTGGGAATCGTGCCGGACGATGCCGTTGGTCGGCGGGTTTTCTCGGGGATCTCCCGTTTCCCCCGCCGTTTCATTTCGGTGCTGCTCCATTCTCACCTCATGTCACCCCTCACCAGCGCTAAAGACCACGATATTAAGCGCTCACCAAAATCTTTCACTCACTTTATTCAGACATTATTATTAATTCGTGTTCTTTTTCCTCTTACCTTCTTCTTCTTGGAATGATTACCTCAAAATGAATTGAAGAGGATATTTCAAAAAGGGCCCAACAGCAGAAAACAGAAGAGGCATAAAGGGGATTTTATTTCCAAACTATGGTAAACTTCACATTGGTGAAGTTGTTACTGGAAAGAGAATTTAAAAGTCGCAAACGTTAAGTCATCCCTACTTTGGGACAAAATCATCGTTGTGTCTCTCCTGGAAAATGAAGGATAATGCTGTCCGCTATTGGGCCCTTCTTGAAATTATTCCAT
This sequence comes from Medauroidea extradentata, assembly GCA_003012365.1. Classification (NCBI taxonomy): domain Eukaryota; kingdom Metazoa; phylum Arthropoda; class Insecta; order Phasmatodea; family Phasmatidae; genus Medauroidea; species Medauroidea extradentata. The sequence continues at coordinate 119,436 of PNEQ01121135.1, forward strand.
TTCAATTGCTTTGCGGATTGGTTATATTCTACATAACTCCATCTAATTATAGAGTAGAGCTGCTGAGGTGGACTTTAGTAACTATCTGCCGCAATATTTTTCCAGGGAAATTCAGTTCCTCTATACATACACTAACTTTTATATAACAAATATTTTTCAGTTAACGGCCCGCTTAATCAGTCACTTTAATAATCACTGACACGTGAATTGTTCATGTCTGACAGTTTTTATTATTCGGTGGCAAATTAATCTGCAGGCACTACGAAACTTCCAGTCTCACAGTAAACTGCAAGAGGTAGCTGTAGCGTGCGTCCGTTATTTCAAACGAATAAAAGCCCCAGCGGGATGGGTAAATTATTTCCTCGTTTGTTTGCACACTTGCTTTTTTTTTTCCTACTCGCGCGCAGGCCGGCCACTGTCTAAACATTGCCAACACACAAACAAAAAAAAATCGATATATTTGCTCCCGCGTGGTATTGCCTTGTCAGGCGCAAATGTTTGCGCGACATCGGTGCACAACAAAAACGTACTGCATGTGGGAGGAGTGTGGTACTGACCCTAGCATCACATGATTTTGTTAGGTTGGCAACGGAGATTGATCTCCGTCTGTCATGCAACTCTTAGTGAGTTTACACCGTCGCCCCAAAGTTTAGTTTGGAAATCACAACTTTCGAAACCCAGGTCTGGGCAAAGTGCTTGCACTACAATGCGAAACTGGAATTTCGGTAATTTCTGTTTAGTCAACGAGAAATGGCGGGAAATAACACGAATCAATACATTTACAATATATACTGAGAACTATTCTTTATTTTACGAACGAGAATGGAAATATAAGAATAATCAAGAAATTAATTTAATAAGTTATTTTTTAAGACATAACAATATTTTACTGACACATTCGAACATTAATATTTACTGAACTTTGTTAAAACCCAAGTAATAATTGTATTTATTCTTATTGTAGCAGAAAGAAGGTCATTTGAAAGTATCACTGAAAAAACGGTTTTGAGGTGACTGCAAAACATTTTGTCAATATGGACCTCACCAAATATTTTTGCACTGGTTACAAAATTTTTTGGTTGTCACTGCAAAACATTATTGGGGAAAGCAAAAAATTTTAGTAGTCGCTACAAAAAAATTTGGTGAGGTCCATATTGACAAACTGTTTTGCTGTCACCACAAAACCGTTTTTTCAGTGTAACGAAGTCGGTAATATCCTGTATACATCGTTTATGTTTAACAAATTTAGTTGTACAATTGAGCACTGTAGTACTTGCCACCAGTTTAGTTGTTTACACCGTATACGAAACCTAAATTTTGTCAATAAACTTAATTACAAACTCAAGTTTCCTTCAACAGCGAAACATGACTTTCGCGTGTTTACACCGCACTCAGACATCAGTTTCCGAATCCCATGTTTGAGAAGCTAGAATTTCAGGTGACGGTGTAAACGTACTGTCTGTGTATATATTTATCTAAAACCTAAAATATACAAACACTGACATATATTACGTACGTACATCCCTATAAAAATTTCGTTGAAGTATATGGCTTAGTTAAAAAAAAAAAAAAAAAAAAAAACAGGAAACATTTAAATGTTTGAAAATCTTTCCCGAGGTGGAAGGGGTACGACGTACGTAAACGCAAAAAAAAAAAGTTAAACTGAAATTTTCATGAATACAGAAGTTGATACGTAAGAAAATTAAAATGGGTATCTGTATGTATGTTTGTTTATTTGTTTGTAACGCAAACGTTCGTATATCATTGATCCGATTGCTTGAAGCTATAATGAGTTTCTGTGCGTGCGCTACGAAGGTTTCTGATATTAAAAAAAGTAAACATTTTTTGGAGGGAGTGCAGCAAAACGGGGTAGGATGCCAGAGGTGAGTAACCAAAAATTTACTGGAAAAAAAAAAAAAAAAAAAAAAAAAAAAAAAAAAAAAAAAAAAAAAAAAAAAAAAAAAAAAAAAAAAAAAAAAAAAAAAAAAAAAAAAAAAAAAAAAAAAAAAAAAAAAAAAAAAAAAAAAAAAAAAAAAAAAAAAAAAAAAAAAAAAAAAAAAAAAAAAAAAAAAAAAAAAAAAAAAAAAAAACCTTACGTGTGTTGTGTGTGTGCCCGAGAAGGTTTCTGCCTAAAAGAAATTTATACCTGGAGGAGCAGGGGGCACAACTGGCTATAGGGCAGAACAGGGCACCCTAAGTAATTAAGAGAAAATATAAAAAAAAGTTGCATTGAATCATATCCACGGGCACAGCTATAAAAAAATAATCTAACGTAATATCTTGCACCGAATTCTTATGTACAAAATTTAGGCATCAAAGACTTTCCAACTATTTTGTGATGCGATTTTTTTGATGTTATTTTAGTACATTGTCTTCAAGAAAAATACATTTTAAATCCTACGACATATTTAACACTTCTTTAACTACCAACCATTATAAATGTTGTTTTACTACAATGAAAAAATTGTTTAAAAAATATTTCTCAAAGATTTAATTTAAAATTCATAGAAAAAGGAAAATACGTGATATTTCTAGAAGATTGCTGTCATAAAATATATTAAGTTATGTTTTTTTTTTTTTTTTTTTTAAATATCTAAAGAGGCTCTCAAAATTTTAACTGAAAATATATATGAGCAAATATTGTTTGGAAAAATTCCTTTCAAATGCAGTATTTGTTCAGAAATTTTACGTATAACTAGAGCCGCGCTTTTGTGGCGAAAAGACTTTTGCAACAATTGTTTTCAATGTCTTGTGTGGATATCTGCAGGTCTGCTCCATAGGTTAGTGACTGTAAGTCTTAATTCTCACTTGTCTTTGGGATTCTACTGACACATCACTAACGTATGGTGTCACAATAACTACAGATGATGGATAGGGAAGGTGATTTATCGCGGGAAAAGTGGACTGTTTGCTAGGCTTCAATGTATTGTATTCATTCCTGACGCTTTTATTTCGTTACTGGCGAGTCGCTTTTTGACTGTGCCAATAATAACTCTGGTACGATACTACAGGACGTCTATGATTCGTCGGTAAACAGCTACACCGCGCCACATAACCGCCGGCTAATAATAAATAGAAATAGGAAATTTCGCGAAAATATTTTTGCACCACTTTGTTTCAGTGCCTTACGTGCGCACCTGCAGCTCTGCTTTGTGATCAGTGATTGGATGCCTTAACACCCAGCATGTGGAGGTTAAATCCGCAAAACACAGACGTGATGTGTCGCAGTTATCCGTGTACTGATTGGCAGAGTTAAATGGATAACGACTCTGCACAAAAACACTCTGCCAATCGCCATGAAGTTGAGCTGCAGGTGTGCACGTAAAAAGTGGGGCAAAAATCTTTTCACCAAAAATTCCCGTCCCTACTAATACGTGATGCAGGACGCTACACCATTTTACAGAATATGCTGGCAGAAAACATTCTCGCGATTTTCCACCATCTCTAAACGGAAAAACATGACTGTTTTATGGATTTCAAAGCACGTTCAGGTTATGAAGCTTTCGTTTGTATGTGGAGCTGCTAACGTGCTTTACTCAGCCAATAAGAATCCCACTATTGTCATATTTGATGCCTATTATTGGTCTGCAGACAGCTACGTTGTGTCAGGTGTATATCACCCAGTCATACGTGTCACAAGAAACTACAGTGTTTTCAAGGCTATGTTGTCACAAAACATTTTCGCGATATACCATCACCTCTAACAATAGCCTTGTTCAGATTGGTGCAGTCAAATTACAGACGTGTCTGAAAAAACACACGGTGCTAGTAACTATGAGGTAGAGCTGGCTCTACGTTCAACACGTCTTGTTTGAAGGAGTTATCTATATACATATTACAGTTAAGAATTAATTAAATCTGTCTTACGGGGGCGTTACACCGAAAATTTTAATTGTTTTAGTAAGTTTTATACACGTACGAGATAAAGATTGTTTTGTAGACATATGTTTGGGCACATTTTTTTACTACGGAGAAGATTTTCCAGCTGTCGTAGTTTGGTTTAGTAGCGTATCAAAATCCAAATTTGCATTAAACTGTTTTATGCTAGAAAGGAAAACCAAATGATTTAACCGAAATAAAATAATTCACACCGAAGACAGCTTCACTGGCTACTTCAAGATAATATATAAAAACCGCATGATTTTTTTCCCCCGTATTTTAAGAACTGAATTTGAAATGAAAAAAAAAATCGCCAATTTTCTGATTATTTTAAAATACAAAAAAAATTCTATGTGGTGTTTATACATATCACGACGTACACATTATACCGTTTTTCAGTGCGAATTATTTAATTTCGGTAAGTCAGTTGGTTTTCCTTCTCTAGAAAAAACCGTTTTAGGCAAATTTGAATTGTTGACATGTCACCATACAAAATTATTACAGTTAAAAAAATTTCAGTACAGTATGTATATAAGACAAACCATATCTCGTTCAAATATATAAATTATTAAAACAATTATAATGTTCGGTGAACCGGCCTTAACACTGGTACCCGATTTGAAGTGCGTGAATGTATATACCTATAGGCAGTTCGGAATAAAGTGAGCACTTAAAAAAAGACCCGCTAAATTTCTATCTTCAGCTAATTCGTATCTTCCCGCGCTTAACGACTAACGACGGGAAAAATCTTACCTTTCTGGACACGTCGCTTGATGTTTGTGCGTGTAAGGTAAATTGTGCGGTCGGTATAAATCTTTGCAGTACATTATATAAAAAAAGTTTATTAATGATATAAAATACGAAAACGAGAATTTCCATTGATTTTATTTCAGTATTGTTGTATTTAAATATGAAAATACACGGAAGAACATTTAGAAGTTCGCAGCCGACCATACAAGTTGTAAGGTAACTATTGTTGATGCTGAATTATATGCATAAATGGCCAGTGATTTTTTTCAAATGTTAAATCTTTGGTCCTCTCTTTTTCCCAAATGACCTATAAGCGAGACGGACAGGGCCCTCTAGGGTCGAACAGCCAGAAATCCCGGCTCTAGCGAGCCCCTCCCGGCCACTCAGGGCGAGTGACGCGTGCTCGCAGTTGTGCAGGTCCGCTGTCAATATCCACAGCTCGAGCTGCTGTCAGAAGTACGCAGAGTACTCGAGACCTGACGTGCAGGAAATTAACTGCTCTCTGTGACGAACAATAAAAGCTAGGCCCCGCCCACACGCGTTGAGCCGCGTGTGTGCTCGCCACTCGACTACGTGTGTAGCACGTCGCGTTTGCTTTCAATTTTTCGATTGGCTCAATTTATTTTTGGTAGCAGAAGCGGGAAACAGAACGGAATAAACCGTCAACCCTGGGTTAAAGTGGTCGCCTGGGTAAACATAGTTTGCGCGTTCAGCCTTGAGCGGAAACTGTAAGGAAGACATAGCACACTCCCCTCATCCAAGTTTCTAAGCGTACACTATAAAAAAAACTCTTTAAATGTTTAGGAAGTAAGTATGATATTTGAAAGAATTGTTCTATTAAAGTGCATGACTGGATTTAGTTGTTTGTACATAATACATTGCGAAATAAATGACTGTCAAAGAAAACTGAAAATAATACAAATACATACTTAAGCAGAGTATGATTTAGTCAACAGGTTACATACACAACTTAAAATTCCAAAAAATGGAATCGGGTCAAATAAAACAAGGAACAAACAGATAATATATGAAAATAATAGAAATCAAAGAAAGCCACACTTGCGTTTCCTTTTATTATTATTATTATTATTATTATTATTACCTGCTACACATTATTACTATAAATAAATAATAACACCAAAACTACGTCGTTCTAGAGCCACGGTTCTTAACTGCCGTCTGCTGGTCGTAGCTCAAAATGAAACTAAACAAGAGATGTTAGACACAACACAATCAAAGACGGGAACGGTGGAGCATTTCTAGAACTGGACATAATTTACCAACTCCTTTTCAGCAAAGAGGCTGCTTCGAAACGTTTACCAGAAATAGCAAGACTATAAGGTCTATATTCAGGATTTGTTCCGCTAAAACCACACAAGATTTGTACTCACAAAATAAAGCGTAACATTTTAATTGAGCAAAATGAGGGGAGAAATTTAGCAAAATAAAACGAATATGTAACTAAAAGGTGTTTCAATATAAATAAAATTGGTAAAACAGTCTTTGTTTTTTTTTCTAAAAACTTGTTAAAAACGACAGAGAAATTCTTCACATATTTTAGATCAAACGATATTTTAAAATATCCGGTGAGTGCAATCCTAATTTTAACATTAACCTACGAAGTAAAGATAAAAGTAATACGCAAGGAATTTCAGCACTTTCCAGTGAGGACTCCCCTCGTCTCGACACTCGCATAGCTAGGTAATATGAGCTCCAACTGGGTCTTTCCTTGACGGATTCCAGACGTCTTCATCAACCTATCAGTAACGCAGCTAGTGGGACGTGATTGGCGCAAAGGCTAGAATACTCGCCTCTCACCAATGCAGTCCGGGTTCGATATCCGACGGGATCGGTTCCCGGAATTTTCGCACGTGGGAATCGTGCCGGTATATGTCGCTGGTCGGCGGGTTTTCTAGGAGATATCCTGTTTCCCACTCCCTTTCATTCCGGCGTCGCTCCATACACATACATCATGTCACTTCTCAACACCTAGGTGTTAAGAGCTGACCAAAATCTCTTCACGAACGCAACTTTACGCATACAGTAAAACAACCGCCTGATGAAAGTACGGACATATTCTACACCACCCCCACCTCATCTTCTTTCTCCGCGCCGCCTTCACTCGCGCCCGCCTGACGAAACCCCACGGCCAAGGACTGACTTCTACAAATTCCGCTGAACTCTTCTTGCGCAAAACTTTCCTGGTGCAAAGCACCGCTCATCCAGAAAAAAAAGAAAATTCCACGTCCTAAAAACTTTAACAATCTCAATAAATGCTAAGAGAGAAAAAATACCAAAGACAGAAGTCCAGCAATTATACATGCGGATCTTAACAAAAAAAAAAAAATAAAACTTTCAATTTCAAAACTCAAATTATAAAGTTTCAGTACTAAACCACTCGCCGAACTGAGTCATATGAGAGAAAGCTTAGGCGTATTACATCTTTTTACATCTTAACTTTTAATGCTTCTCAAGTTAGTAAAAATAATAAAACATAAGAAATCTCTAAGGTGTCTGCGAAAATACGAAATTTAAATTTAGAATTTAAATTATATTAATTCGATTCAAAAATTCATATAGTTCTTTTCATAAATCGATTTTTTTTTTAATTTTGAGTGTACTAAACATACCGTAATTTTTAAGTTCACATGCGTTTCATTAAAATTGTGCGTGTTTTAACAAACAACAATTCAGATACATACACATCACTTGTGATGTTCTATTTAAATAAGTTTCAAGTCAACTTGGCATAAGTTTAAACAGTTAACTCAGTATGATATAAGTACGCTTTCCATTATTGAATCATAACTTAACACATGCAACTTATTTATTAGCTTAGCAGGCTTGCTTCGAATTTATTGAATATATGTGTTCTGATGTGTTAATAACACTAATGTATGTTGTGTAGTGCTACGGAAGAGCTGTTTAACCGTTTGCGCAGGTTTTACTTTGATATTTATAACAGTTTTAATACTTAAAGCTAATAATCATAAGTTAATCGAAGAATTTAGTACGTAAGCATGTAATAGGCTACATTTTAATTCCCTATTTAGATGTCGTATGTTATATGTGTATTAATCGATTCTTCTTCAAATGTAAAAAATTCGTGAATAATTTCATATTCTATTCTAATTTAAAACCAGCATTCACAGCACCCGACTGCACGCAATCAAGTGCGCGTCAGTGCAGTGATCATTAGACAAATAAACAAATATGTATTCTTCTATTTCAAGTTGGCTGACCTCTGGGAGTTTCATGCCTTGGCCGCTCCAAAGTGGCTCGCCACCACACATATCCAATCCCGTTTTACCACGAGAACCTATGACTTGCGATGATTGGACTTGTGCTGGCACGCCATAGAATAAATCCATGTAGGTCATCCCTTTCGCTTAAACCCCCCCCCCCCTTTTTTTACGGACCCGGGGTGGCTGAATGGTCAGACCATTTGCCTTCCACCAAGGCGATTTTGTTTAGATTAGTTTAAATATGAAATAAAGTCTATGCTCCGACTCAAAGATTGGTTTTGTTACGTTTAAAAACGACATCAAGGTAGCCGCCTGCCCAGGCCGCCGAGCAGTGTGCAGAGCTCCGACCGTTAACATATTCAAAAATTTCTAATCACACATTAGTGAGATCTGCTTAGGAATAGCATTTAAAGAACGATACACGTGTGTATACCCATTTCAAGTTCACCTCTACTCATTAAAGCTAGAGGTACGTCAATTTCGCAGTTACATTCCAGGTTAGCTTGAATGCCAAACATGTATACTTCAAAATCACGTGTGTTATTAGCTAGCGGCTGTCACGAAACCCATTTGACAACTGCAAGCCAGTAGTAAATACGTAAATAATTAATAGGGCTATCGCGTGCTACTATCTTGTACGGTTGTAAGCGAATGAATAATCGACTGTGTCCAGTGCGTGTATAGGACTGAGAAATCTAGGCTACTGCCAGATGAATCCGCGAAATTGACGTACCTCTAATTAAAGCATATAGCGGTCGAAAATGGCGAAATTGGATGTTTTTTCTGTATTTTTTTAACTATGTAAATATTGCAGCAGAATATTTTAAAAGGTATAGGCGCGCACAGTACACATATATCTTTAGTAATTATATATGATGGTTTATCGCGGGAAAACTTGTATGTTTGCTGGGTTTCAACACACGTTCAGCTTACCAGAACATTACTGGCTTTCGCTGGTACGTGAAGCTGTTACCCTATTTGACTGAGCCAATAAGAATCCCGCTATTGTAATAGTTAATGCCTATGCAGACAGCTACGTTGTGTCAGACGTGTATCACCCAATCATACATGTTGCAATTAACTGCAGCGTTTTCAAGGGTATGATCTTTGAAAGAACTGTGCAATGGGAGTTCATGACTGGATTTGTTTGTATGGACATACTCCATTGCGAAATAAATGACTGTCACAAGAAAACTAAAAGTAAAAATAAGACAAGAAAACATAAATAAGCAGAGTATACTTTAGTCATCAGGATACATACACAACATGAAATTCCAAAACTGGAATATGGTAAGATAAAACAAGGAACAAACGGAAAATAAAATAAATAACAAAATTATAAAAACCTAAGTTGAATTGCGACACAACGATGAGACGAAACAAAAACACAAACAGAATTACAGCAAATGACACAACGATGAGACGAAACAAAACACAAAGATGTCGGACACAAACAGAAAAAAACAACAAACAACACAAACGATGAGACGAAATAAAACACAGTAGTTTTCAAGGGTATGTTAGCACAAAACGTTTTCGCGATATGCCACGATCTCTTTTAATAACACGTCATAAATAGAGACCTGAAAAATCCGCGTTTTCGTTTAGGCAGAAGCTAGACGTCAAGCAAGTGCAAGATCGTGTAACTTTCGCAGCTGGCTCTTGACTTATAAGTAGAGATGGGGAAATTTCGCGAATTCAATGACCCGCATGCTGGAATCCATTGTCCTGTAAATACTCTAGCCTCGTCTATTCGTTCATTGTCTGTTGTTCCACTGAGTAGCAGCTATACTGGACAAATAGTCGAGGCTTGAGTATGCATATGATAGTTGATTCTAGCCTACAGGTAATTGAATTCGCGAAATTTTCCCATCTCTACTTATACGACACCTCTTACAGGACGCCGAGCCAATAACATAGAAGCAACTATACGCAGACCTACAGCGAGGAGCCAATGAGCAGCTGTTTCTTGCTTCAGTAAACAGATGTGCTTGGAGGCTAGCCTAAAGGCTAATTTTTCTGGTCTCTAGTTATAAAATGATAGGGTCGCCACTGAAAGTTTCATAGTTGTCGACGAGAAGACTGCCACCAGTTCAGTGACTTGTGCTTAGAGACTATGGGGAGGCGTGATGCGTGTGTTGCCTCGTCCTTACAGCTTCCGCTATTCTAGGACTCGAACACGCAAAATACATACACCCAGACTTCAGCCTTAAAAATTAATAGACTGCGCTGTATCTACTTACGCTTGCGCAGAACGGTTGAGACTTACTTGCAATTCTCCCGCCAGACACTCGTGACCAAGCCGAGGGCCATCCAACCTCTACACTCTGAAAATTAGTTTTAAAATTTGTCGCACGTGCGTATAGGAGCGCTAAGACAGTAGGTAATGGTAGAATTGTTTCCTAGACATCCACGTTAGCACACGTAACCGTTTTTATAAACAGTCAAATGAATACACTGTGTAAATTTTCTCCGACGATTTACGGAATTTCAGGTAATAATTCACAGAAAAATTAGTTTTGTAGTGGCTACAAAAGATTTTGTCGATTTAGACCCTACCAAATAATTTTGTGGTGAATACCAAATATTTTGCAGTGGTTACAAAACTTTTTGTTGGTGTTATTTTGTAATCACCAACAAACAACATATTGAACCCTGCAAAATATTTGGTGTTCACCACAAAAATGTTTGGTAGGGACTATTTTGACAAAATATTTTGTAGCCACTACAAAACAGTTTTTTCTGTGTTTCTCCGGATATCTCTGTGAATTCACGGAAACTTATTTCCTAATACAACAGAAGTTTCCGTAAAACAGTTTCAACACACGGAACAGAGCCATACTTACATGTATATAACGTTAGAATTGCATTTATACAAATTTGCATTTTTACCGGTGATGTTATTAAAATATATCCGCAATATTTAAAGCTCTCAAACCTATGATTTTACCATTTTTTCCGTGCAAGTGTCCGCAGACTTACGGACATATTACGTATGATTCTGTAGTGTATATTTACTATAAACATTTCCGTATTTTACATTTACGGGCACTTTCCGTTTATTAACGATACACTTCCGTTAAAATTTATAAAGGTGTACATGAGAGCATTTCAAATGGTACCGAATGCCAGTGGAATTTTTGGTATGTTACTAAGGAGTACTACACAACAATTGCTAAACTCTTACAAACATAAGGTGGCACTGATAAAAAAAATTTCGTTGTTTTACAGAGAAGTGCTGGTAAAAAATTCTCCAGAATGGTCAGTTAATTTACTCCACTTATGGAAACTCACATATTTATGAGACTTTATTATGATGCAGGCACAATAATACGTACGGTTATTTTTTTTTTTTAGTTTATTCTCGCAGTGTTACATATGTTTAATTAATGAAATGTAATTATGTATAACTGTGTTACAAAATAATGTTTCCGTTAATTAAACAGACATGTCCGTAAAATTGTCCGTAAATTCACGGAAATTTTTAACAGTGTACTGAAGTTTCCAGACTCGTATTGTAACGACTGTAAAAGTTTGCATATTTACAAGGCGGGAGTTGCGTTTAGGTTAATGGCTTCCTAAATATTTTAGGAAGTTATTTTACCGTGTAGGAAACCGCATCGTGACGAGCCCTGTTACTAGGCGGGCCGGACCAACGTTCCATCTTAGAGCACCAGAAGAACTACCAGTCTTCTTGCACGCTCAAGGGCGATCGCTACTGTTCGGCTGGGCGGAGCAGAACCCGCTTACAAGGTCTTACGGGATCACCCTAAGAGGAGCTCGGATCTTCCACCCCAGGCAACACTCCAGACCTACTCCCAAGTCGTAGATCCAACCACTGCCACTTCGAGTCCAACCCACGGTCAGCGCTGCACGAAGTTGGGACTGATCCCCAGAACGGGTCGTTTCCGGTTTTTGCATGTGGGAAACGTAGCGGCCGTTGCTACAGGACGGAAAATTTTCTGAGTTCGCTACCGTTTTCCCTGCCCTTAGATTCTATCTGTATTCAATTTTCATCTTACATTACAGTTCGCTAAATAATCTCCGCGAAGATGGTAACAAGGTATTTAAACGGTAGCGACAAGGGCTCTTAGTATTGGTCCATGAACTTTTCGTGAAAAGAATTTCGCCCCAGTTTGTTTCAGTGACTACGTTCACAAATGCAGCTTTACTTCGTGTTTATTGGCAGCGTGCCTTGTTGAAGTGACATCTCTCATTTGACAGTGACAATCACAATAAGAAGTAGAGATGATAGTTAGAGATGATGGTATATCGCGAAAATGTTTTGTGACAACATAGCCTTGAAAACACTGACACAACGTAGCTGTCTATAGACCAATAACGTGCATCAAATATTAAAATAGCGGTATTCTTACTGGCTTAGTCAAATAGGGCAGTAGCTCCACGTACAAGGAAAAGCCAGTAATCTTTTGATAAGCTGAACGTACGTTGAAGCCTAGCAAATAGTCAAGTTTTCCCGCGATAAACCATCATCTCTAATGATAGTTTATCGTGGGAAAATTTGACTGTTTGCTGGGTTTGAATGTAGACTCAGCGTATGAATAGATTACTGGCTTTTGATTCTACTTGGTGCTGTTGCCCTATTTGACTTAGCCAATAAGAATCCCGCTTTGTAATATTTGTAGGGACTGGAAAATTTCGCGAATTCAATGAACTACAGGCCAGAATCCATTGTACTATGCATACTCAAGCCCCGACTATTTGTCCGTCAGCTGCTACTCAGCGGAACAGCAGACAATGAACAAATAGACGGGGCATGAGTATGTATAGTACAACGGATTCTAGCCTGCAGGTCATTGAATTCGCGAAATTTTCCAGTCCCTAAATATTTGTTGCCTGCTTTGGTTCAGCAGACAGCTAAGTTGTGTCAGACGTATATCACCCACGGCAGTGTTTTCAAGTCTGTGTTGGCACAAAACATTTTCACGATGTACCATCATTAGAGATGGTAGTATATCGCAAAAAAGTTTTGTGCCAAAATACTCTTGTAAACTCTGCAGTTTTTTTACAACCGAGTGATGTACGTCTGACACAGCGTAGCTGTCTGCTGACCAATAACAGGCATCAAATATTACAATAGCGGAATTCATGCAGACTCAGTCAAATAAGGCAACATCTCCACGTAGAAGCGAAACGTGCGTTGAAACCCAGCTAACAGTCAAGTTTTCCCGCGATGAACCATCATCTCTACCTACAATGTTAGAGCAACACTACACATCTGTGGTTCGCGGGTAGAAGCCCAAGACACGTGATAGTTCAAACATCCAATCACTGACTATGAAGCAGAACTGCAGATGTGCTCGTAAGACACGGAAATAAACTGGGTCATAATTATGTGGCTCTGTGTATTACCACAGACTGGATAGTAATGCATAGGGGCCGGTAGTTTTCGCGAAAAGATTTTTACATCACTTTGTTTCATTGCCTTACGAGCACACCTGCAGTTTTGCTATGTGGTCAGCGATTGTTAGAGATGATGGTTTATCGCGGAAAAACTTGACTGTTTACTGGATTTCAACGCACGCTCAGCTTACCAGAAGCTCACTGGCTGTTCCCTGTACGGGATATGTTACCCTATTTGACTAAACCAATAAGAATCCCGCTAATTGTAATATTTAATGCTCGTTATTGGTCTGCTGACAATTACGAAAAGTCAGACGTGTGTCACCCAATTACACATGTTGCAAGAAACTGAAGTGCTTTCAAGGGTACGTTCGCACAAAAAATTTTCGCGATATACCATCACCTATAGTGATTGGATGCCGTAACACCCAGCGTGTGGAGGTCAAACCCGCAAATCACAGACGTGATGTGTGGCAGTTGTCCGTGTACTGATTGGCACAGTCAAATTAATAATGACTCTGCACAAAAACACTCTGCAAATAACCACGGAGTTGAACTGCAGGTGTGCACGTAAGACACTGAAACAAAGTGGGGCAAAAATATTTTCGCGAAAACTACCGGGCCCCTAGTAATGCAGACGTGAAATGGCGTGGCGGCTCATTTGATGCGGGCGGATTTCGCCGCTTATTGGCTGCCTGAGGTTGTTCATACCAACCCCGTGGAAGTTTGCTTCCTGCATTTTACGGGCCATGAAAATTAGGTAGTACTACGGGCGACCAGTTAGCCCCACAGTATGGTTTTCTGCCGTGACTGGTCTGGTTTGGACTCGTAGTGGTGGTGTTTGCCCGTATGTTGGGCAGACCTGACTTAGAAAGGTCGGTGAGTTGGCTGCAAAATTGTCCGGAAGCAGGCCTGGTAAGTCTGTTAGGGGTAAGATGGGCCCCGACTCAAACCAAGAGGTGACTGAACTGAGGATCTCAGTCGGGGGGCAGGTAAGTGGGCGAGAACCACGTATGGGTGGCCCTTGGCTCTCTCGCTAGCTTCTGTCTTCCTTTGGAAGGTGGATGGAGGCGCAGGTTAGTGTTCCGTCTAAGGGTTCAGCGGTTCCAACTGACTGATAGCTAAAGTCCATTGCGTGGCAGAGCGTGATCTCTCTCCTCGCCCACGGGGGCCGGGCGTCGGGATGGCTTCGGCTAAGAGGCACCGTTAACAATGAAAGCCACAGGTAAAACTGTAACATTGTATGCACGTTACGGCAGGTTTCCTATTGGCCTGGCTGACAGCTAGTGAGTCAGTAGCCTTACGCTGATTGGCGGCAGGCTTTTCCGCCATGTTGCTGGCCAGCGAAACAATTTTGCTAGCGTGTGTGACTAATCGGCTATTTCGCTCCTGTACTCCTAAACATTCTGTGGTATTACCATAACCGTCTTTAGAAGAAGACCGGAATCTTCTATATGACAACGCTGCACCTGGTGTCTGCTGCCTATCACAACTTGGCTATCTTAGCGTCTGTAGCGCGTCTAGGTGCAGCTATAGTGGCGTGTGCACGTCTATAGGCCGTTCATTATTAAGTGAGCACTGCATAAAGTTTTCTTTCAGCCGTTTCGCAAACGGCTTTGCTATTTATAATATGAAAACGTCCATGTAACTAAAAACCAGTGTAAACGTTCCTGCATCACTCCCCAAAGTTAACATTTACTGGCCTACTGAAACATATACTTAATTGATTACGAGTTCTGCTGAGTGCTTAGTTCATAGTGAACAGCCTACCGACTAGGACCGCCAATGAGCGACCAGTAGCAGGCCCCCCGAATGCAGCGTTGCCACATTCAAGGCTCTGGCCTTCTGCTAAACATGTCCACGGTAACACGCACGCGCAAGTGTAGATGTTGCTAAGAAAATTGTAACTTGTTTTCTATGACAATTTGCTTGTGCAGTTGTCGCTACAATCATCAAGGCTCTGATCTTTGACTGATTCTTCAGACGAGTGTGTTGGACATACGAGAACCTTTTTTGAACATGCGGCATTTGCGGAAATATTGTTTAAACGCTGAAAACCTACGGTGAAACTAAAATAATATTCATGAAAAAATAAATATTTTTTAAGTTATTTTGATAACGAGAAATGTTACATGAATGATACATGCACACGATTACGAGAAAAGGAATATTCATAAATATGACGAAAACGTAATACACTGGCAAAGATCCAAATAATTAAATGCTATCTGTGTGGTGTGTCTATTTATCTTACTTAGTTCCGTCTTCCTGAAAGGTCCGACAATATTTATTTTTGGGAATAGGTTTGCAAGTATGAATGTTACATGCATAGTTTTATGTTTACTAACCCAAGCCTGTTTAATTGTAGGATTTCACAGACTCAGCTGCGTGCTGTCGCAATGTCCATAAAAGTGGTTCAGTGTGTCTTCATCGTTTCCGTTTACAATAGAGCAGTATCACTTGTACAGTTAAATAAACGATATAAATTCTAAAATGTGTAGTTGTACCAAACACTTCTCAACCTTTAGACATTTTATGAGCTGTATGGATTTAGATTTTGGACATACTCAATTTCCTCCATTTCAATGTATGTCCAACAATCTAAATCCAGTCATGCACTCCCATTGCTTAACTCCTTCATAATAATGCATAACATCATCGCAATGTCACAACTTTGTGCTCGTACAAGTAGTAAACACTGTCCTTAATCTAAATAAATAAAATAATTTATATCTAAGTGAAGGCCCTGGGATACTTAAGAATAACTTTGTGATAAACCAAAAAATTTTAATTTTTATTGTCTAGGTGATTTTAAAATACGAATTTATTAAAGTATCGTGATGTATCTAATTGATTTTCTGCTTATTAAAAAGAATCAACAATTATTAACCGATTGTCGTTTTTTCTCACTTGTTGTATTTGTTAAATCTACTCGAAAATAAGCAGAAAACTAGAGATTGCGTTATGAAGTAAATTCAATAATTTAAAAAGTAAGGAATAATTTATTCCAAGATATAGAACGAATTGTATTGTTTAACAAATTATGAAATTACTTTCTTCTACGTGCTTTCCAAATCTCAGAAAATATAACATCTTAGATACCAGCAGAGTAAAACCTAAGATTAATAAAACTTACAGTAAACAGTGGTTACTTTTACCTTGTGGAGTAACTATGGTCCACTAAAATATTCGTATTTATGTGTTGCTTACTGATGGAAATTTTAAACATGAGCTGAATGGTGCAAAGGAATTTTTTAAAACTCGGATCCAAATTATCTACGGACTTACAAAATGACACATAAACTAACGCAAATTTAGAATGGGTTAAAGTAAACCTACAAAGGGCCAAAGTAACCCAGTTAATGGTAACTATAGGCAGTTCGGAATAAAGTGAGCACTCAAAATAGCCCTGCTGAATTTCTATTTTCAGCCATTTCGTATCTTTCCGCGAGTGAAGGCTAACGACGTGAAATATCTGACCCCTCTGGACACATCACTTGATGTTTGCGCGTCTAAGATAAACTACGCAGTCGGTAGGAACCTATATAGTCCGATAAAAAAAAGTTTATTAATTATATAGAACACAAATATGTCAAATTCATTTGATTTTATTTCAATATTGTTGCATTTAAATGAGAAAACACATAGAACTATGTTCGGTAGTTCGTTGCCAACCGTACAATAGGTAAGGCAACTATTGTTAGAGACGCTGGAAAATCGCGAAAATATTTAGCATAGTCTCCAATAAACTATAGTATCTCAATCGTGACACGTGTGAACAGTTTTCTGGCAAATCACACACGTGCTGTGTTAAAATTGTACAGTTCTAACTGGGCATGTTGAAGAGGGACACGTTGCTTCATATAAACTACAGCCAATATACATGAAAAACCTTCAGTGTTATACATATCATGTTGGAGCCTAGCAAACAATCAACTTTTCCCGCGATTTACCAGTGTCTCTAACTATTGTTAATGTTAAATTATATGAAGGAACGGTTATTGATTTTTTTTCGAAGGTTAAATCTTTAGTGCTCACTTTATTCCGAATGACCTATATGTAGAGATGATGGTTTATCGCGAGAAAACTTGACTATTTGCTAGGCTTCAACGTACGTTCAGCTTATCAAAATATTACTGGCTTTTCCTTGTACGTGAAGCTACTGCCCTATTTGACTAAGCCAATAAGAATACCGCTATTTTAATATTTGATGCACGTTATTGGTCTATAGACAGCTACGTTGTGTCAGTGTTTTCAAGGCTATGTTGGTACAAAACATTTTCGCGATATACCATCATCTCTACCTATATCATAAAATAATAATGTATAGGGCCATTAACTTTTCGCGAAAAGAATTTTGCCCCAGTTCGTTTCAGTGCCTTACGTGCGCATCTGCAAGTTTTCATAGTCAGTGATGGGATGTTTTAACTGTCACGTGCCTTGAAGTTCTAACCTCAAATCACAGACGTGGGGTGTTGCTGTAACCTTATTATGATTGGTACAGTCAAATGACAGACGTCACTTCACTAAGACACGTTGCCAATAACCATGAAGCAAAGTTGCAGATGTGCACGTAACGCTCTGAAACAAACTGGGACAAAACTATTTTCGCGAAAAGTACATTGCACTAACAAAGTAAATTATTAAAGCACATAATTAATTTTTAAAAATGACATGACAAAAATGATAAACATTCTTGCTTAGGAAATAACGGCAAACATTACATGTAGTATAATACCAGTTTTATGTAAATATTTTGGATTACAAAATAAAGCTGTATTTTTAAAATGGCATATTTTTAATAGAAATTGCATTGAATAAACAGTAAAACAAACGTTTTTATTATATGTTACCAAATGTGTTCTTTCAACAATCTTCATCATTCTAAACTGACGAAACAACAAATTCGGCAATGATAAACCTTAAATCTCAATGAACCAGTTGATATTCCCTTATTAAAATTAATAGTATGCTATTTTAAGCTATTAGGCAGTATTAGTTACCATAGCAACACTTGATCTCTGCAGTGGAGACTACCGCACGCTTTTAACAATGCGGTAAATCAAACACGGGTAGGGTCACTCGTCTGAGTTATCGTTCTAAACCGGAGCGGCGCAAGTAATGAGCTCATATATAACGTCTACCAAGATCGCTGGAGATTACCGTTCGGTGAAAAGCAATGTGAACCTTCCTTTATCGAGCTTAGAGAAAGCAGAATGAGCCCGTGTCCCTTTAATTTCCGTCCACCAAGTTTTACTCTGTTTGTTGTACCGCAGGTGTTGATCTAAATTTGCTCCACCCGTACTTAAAACTTACTTACCTTTAAATTTTAAACATTTCTCTCAATGTAACGACACCTTTCTAAATGTATTCAAGTTACATTAATGTTTTTTGTAGTAGTTTTTTTTTTTTTACTCATTCCTATGCCCCCCTTGGACTAAATCCAGGTAATGCCCATGCAGCTAAGGCAATAATTTAATTAAATGAACTTAGCAGTGACGGTCCTAGAAGTTTTCTAGGATAAACAGTGATTACTAGAGACATGCAAAATTCGCGTTATTTCCTGACATCTGACTTAGACTCCAAGTGACTATAGTCTTGCTCGATGTCTCCCGCTGGCCGATATTGTCGTAACTTGCCGCGGCGAATGCTTACACGGTAGAGAGGCCAATCTCTGTATAGACGTAACACACTTAAATGACAACACATAAAAGCTCGTGGCCAATTGAATCGTAGATTACGCTCTGTTATGTATAGGAAAGTGAAGTTTTGTTTGCTACCAAATGATAACGCGAATTTTGCATGTCTCTAGTGATTAGTAATTATTATGGCTACGAACATTTCGCGAAAATATTGTTTGATTCAGTGCCTTACGTGCACATCTGCACTTCTGCTTCATAGTCAGTGATCGTATGATGTGTAACAGTCACGTATCTCAGGGATCTACTTTCAGATCACAGGGTCCGCGGTGGCCGAATGGTCAGACCATTCGCCTCCCACCAAGGTGATCGATTCCCGGCGGGTTTGGTCCCCGGAGTTTCGCATGTGGGAATCGTGCCGGACGATACCGCTGGTCGGCGGGTTTTCTCGGGGATATCCCGTTTCCTCCACCCCTTCATTCCGTCGCTTCTCCCTAATCACCTCACGTCACCCCTCACCAGCGCTAAAGACCTCGATGTTCAGCGCTGACCGAAATCTCTCACTCACTCAAATCACAGATGTCTGTTGCTGCAGTAACCTTGTTCTGATTTGTAAAGTCGAATGAGAGACGTCACTTCACAAGGACACAGAGCCAATAAACACGAAGCCGAGCTGCAGATGTGCTCCTGAGGCACTGAGACAAACTGAGAAAAAAATATTTTCGCGTTAACTTCATGGACCTAGAAATGGCTAGAGACACGGATATTTCGCGAATTCATTTGTGGTGACGTTAGGTTTCAAACTCCTGTACGCGTTTATTCATGGCCGCCGGAGTCTTATCCTGAATGTGGCAACGCAGCATCGAAGGGCCGCTGCCAGTCGCTCATTTGCTGTCCTAGTCAGTGTAGACGTGTACACGCCACTAAAGCTGCATATATACACGTTGCAGAGACTAAGGTGGCCAATAAATGACAAACAGCAGGCCCCCGATGCAGTGTTGCCACATTCAAGACTCCGGCCTTCTACTAAAGACGGCCATGGTTTATTACTTCGCGATTGTGTCACTGTTTCTGAAACTCTCCCTTGAGGACTATGAACCAACAGCAGTCCTGCATGAAAACACCCGGTGGGAGCAGCAGGCAATGAACAAGGGGTTGAAGACAATAGTGTACACAGGACTTCGGAGTCCGTTCTTCAAGTCATTGAGCCCGTGAAATACCCAGCTCTCTATAAATAACCATACAGAACTCTCAGTTGACTGTGTAACCATTTGACTGGTAGCAGCAGGTACACTTCACATCCAGTAGCGTGTAAGAGGCAAGGAACAAATTCTCCAGTAATACACCTAGGTCTCAACAAACACAACAGCCACGTGCTCTAGTGTACAGTCGGATATCATACAACTTGTCTTGAAACATTTCTACGCCTCGCCACTTTCACTTGACGTACAGGAGCCCCCAGGAACATTTACTTTAACGACTTATTTTAATTTCATTAAATGTCAACGTAAGCACCGGTTTTGACTAATGATTATGGGCCGGAAAATTTCGCGGGTTCAATGACCTTCACGCTAGAATCCATTGTCCTGTGCATATTCGTGCCCCGTCTATTCGTTCATTGTCTGTTGCTCCACTGAGTAGTAACTAGTGGACAAATGGTATGGGCTTGAGTATGCACAGAACAGTATATTCTAATCTGCAGGTCATTGAATCCGCGACATTTTCCGGCCGCTGTTAATGATCAATTTTCTCTTTGTGATCATAACAGATCCGCTTCAATGAACTTTCTTTTGAAAACGATCTGTTGTGAATTGTACCATTGTATCTATTTTGTATGATTCAACTAAACACCTACAAAGAACATTTACTGAGAATGAGAATAGGTGGCCCTATACCGAATGTTATAAAAAAAAGTATTCAATATTTTCGAGAGGTTGTAGTATGGACCAAAACAAGAAGGAAATGTCTAGTAAACACGGGTCCAAAACGCTTACCTGAATAGTTTTGAGCACATGCACAACTGCGAGTGGGTTTACAGCTGCCCACGCATGTTCGTTATGGATATTGACAATTCCATCTTGCACGAAAACAGCCACATCTGTGAACAGTATCCTTGTTGTGAAATTTGGATCAACGCCAACGTCTATGGAACAACCATTGAGAGAATTGTAATCCGGCAGGGGAATCTTGTGGTCGAAGGTATTGAAAACGCCATACATGATACGGGTATAGCAACTGCTCATGCAGGATGGCCCAGACAGATGGATGACTAACCCCGACAGTTGCTGAAATTCTACGTCCCATACAGGACTCCGGCTCCTCGATTTCTACCATATGCCAGACCAAAACAGATGTTCATGTCTACCATTTCCTGTGTGGAATAATAAGTGTCCATTGTGCTGGTAATCTCAACAAGAAGACGGCAATGTACCCTCATGTCAAACAATTACCATTGAAACACACACCGATTCTATTACAACTAATACGAACGTGCACTGCGCTTACCGAGATCTGTGAACAGAGTTCTCAATGACAATACGAACAGGTATTTCCTACCTGCTGATACAGAGGACAAGTGTTTTAATACAGAGACTACGTGAAAGTACTGCATTCTGTAGGTCGTACGTAATAGGAAAGAGCATGGAATAGAGAATATGTCTTTTCACACTCGCGACGTTGAATATTTTGACCACAGCTCTTCAGGTATGAGCTACGACACCATGTGTACTGGACATTTCCTTCAACCTCTTCAACTATGGAATACTCTTTTTCTTACCAATCTGTACATTATATTATTAGTTGTTTTCGAAATGAAATTAGTAAATGTACATACTTATGTATTATTTCAGTTATGTTAGGAGACGTAGCACGAAAAAATTTACACTACACAGTAGACAATTCGTTTAAAATATAGCAAATACTTGTTTTAAATAAGCAGGTTGTAACCGAAGAAAGAACTCTTATCGTACCTCTACACTTGAGCAGTTGGCCACATTCGCAAACAGGGATCGTGCGACGCGCCACAGTTTGGAGTAGTTCCAGCGCTCCGATTTATTGTATTTTAACATTATATTATTGCATATTTTCATCTACAGTACATGTTGTAATACACCTACAAGTGTTGTGGAGATTCATGCTACCACCAACAGTGGTGTATAATTACACCAATTTTTTTACGGTACAGTTTGGTGTTTGTACGCTGTCTCGATTGATTGTGCACACATATTCTCGAACAACCCAAACGCTATCCATCAGTTTTCTGATAAGCAAACTTGTTCAGAAGGAAACTATCAGGTCTGGACAGACGGTACAGCTCGTGCTCTTGTACTTTGTGTTCAAGCAAACGAGTGAAACTGCAACCGTATGCGGAATAATGACAAGTGCATTTAAGATATCGAAGAGTACACGAAGTTTCACACATTGCGAAACCCAAGGCATGGTACCTAATATAACCAAAACCATTAGACACTATGCATTGGTGGAAAGAAGTGGCATATCATGATCGTGTTCCAAAGCATGCGGTGCTAAGCGTAACTATACATAACACTGAGTTGTATGTGGACCATTAGACTGGTATGGACAGATACACTCTTCTGCTAGTACTGTGCAAAAGGTAAGGCACATATTGACTGGATTTAGTTGCTTGGACATACTTCATTGCAAAATGAATGACTGTCATAGAAAACTAAACAAATAATAGAAAATCATAAATAAGCTGAGTATGCTTTAGTCAACAAGATACATAAACAACATGAAATTCCAAAATGGAATCGGGTCAAATAAAATAAGGAACAAACAGATTATAAATGAAAATAATATTAATATTATGTATATAGGAGAAACTGGCAGAGCTTTATCAGCCCGAATCAAAGAACACAAAAACGATTGCAAGAAAAGTGAAACCCAATAATCTAGATTGGCTGAACATACATGGGAAAATACAAAATACTTCGGGAAGTGTCAAAACCTCTCCCATTGGTTAAGAGAGAAACAACTTTACAGCACAAAACAAAAACACACTCAATCCATCACAACCAATCAGAGTCAATCAGTGCTGCGCGACCAATAAGGAGACAACTCGTCTCCCATTGGCTGAGCAGGATAAGTGGGCTTACCCTATATAGCCTAAACCCATGGTTTTCCAGTCTCATCAGTCGCACTCGTGTTCCTGAACCTGGTGTGTCTACCTGATGACGGGAACAAATTCTAGTTTCCGAAACGTCGTAACACTGTCTGTCTGGCAAACTACTGTGTTTTGTTTCGTCTCTTCGTTGTGTCGTTTTGATATTTTTCTGTTCGTGTCTGATATATACTGCGTTTTTGTTTCGTCTCATCGTTGTGTCGCATGTTACTTGTTTTTTTATTATTTTCATTTATTATCTGTTTGTTCTCTGTTTTATTTGACCCGATTCAATTTTGGAATTTCATGTTGTATATGTATCTTGTTGACTAAAGCATACTCAGCTTATTTATGATTTTCTATTACTTGTTTAGTTTTCTATGACAGTCATTTATTTTGCAATGTCGTATGTCCAAGCAACTAAATCCAGTCATGCACTCCCATTGCACAGTTCTTTCAAAGATCATATTAAGGTACATATTGTCCAGTTATACACCTCGGTCTACACAACATATGTTTATTGGATAGGACCGTTAGTAAAATTGAGTCAATGTGCACAAAGCGTACAGTCGGAGCTTATATTGCATGCCTTGGAACACAATCACAATACGCCATTGGTCGAATGCACCAAAGTCAAGCTTGAGTGACGCGTGGAATAACTGGTATTTGCTAAGTTGCGAAGGGATAATAAATGTAAATTTTTAAAATTTACAATAAATGCATGTAACAACTATGGACATTGGCGTAACCACATATCACGTTAAATTAAACAACACTGTGGCTGTAATTCTACACAGGCAAAATACAACTACTTAAGTGAATTAACTGGCACCACAGAGTGGGCGCTTTTCAAATTTGTGCATTTGTGTTTGTCTCTGCACCTTCGCTGGGTGCTATTTCCGGACACGTGTTCTCCAACAGATAATGTTTATTTTCACGATGTCTACAACTCACGTGACTTACCACCATTCATTACCGAACACTTTGTATAGATTGCTAGCGATGTCTCATTAACAGTAAAATACTATGAAATAACATTACCAAATGAACTGTGTTGCCAACTCTGCCTTTCAGTGAATATTATTAATAGGAATAAACCGATTAATAGCCAGAATCGGTTTCCTTCCTACAACATCCTTTACCTATATTCCCATTTGAATCTTAAGAGTTCGTGGTAGATAAATAAAAGCTGAAAATATAAATTGAGTTCTACGCATTTTTGGAAGCCAATATGGATAAAATACTCAATGACAATCCTAGATAATGGAATTTGCCAACTTTATTAGTAAATATTTATCCAAAATTATTAATTCGTTACTCGTGATCTCTTGCGCCGCAGATAAATGCATGAGGTTCCGGCGTCAGAGATTGTGCCTTAGAAGTTAGTAACACTGGAAACGATTTTGTTTAAATATTTGGCTAAAACTATTGTCCATGATTGCCATTGTTTGATTTTCGCAAATTGGGTTCAAGAAACCTAAGTTATATATTAATGCCCTTAGCTTTGAATTATGTACCAAGCCCTCTTAACAATCAAATATGTAGTATGGTGTATACGAGTATTTAGAGACCGCTTTCTCCTTAGGAACCAGTTGAAGAAAGCAGTCATGATTACAATTAGGTACTCCTGCTTTGAGTTTACAGCATATCTCTTATATCATGCTGCCCCAGTCCTGCTTATCCACAATCATACATTCCACTCCACTGTTCATATACCCATACTTTACCAACATACCCCTTATACCATGCTGCCCCAGTCCCGCTTATCCAAACTCATACCTTCCACTTCTCC
>PNEQ01121135.1:144324-177746 GCA_003012365.1 Medauroidea extradentata
TTCATACATCTACACTTTACAAACGTACCACTTATACCATGTTGCCCCAGTCCCGCTTATCCACACCCATACCTTCCACTTCTCCCGTTCATACATCTACACTTTACAAACGTACCACTTATACCATGTTGCCCCAGTCCCGCTTATCCACACTCATACCTTCCACTTCTCCTGTTCATACATCTACACTTTACAAACGTTCCACTTATACCATGTTGCCCCAGTCCCGCTTATCCACACTCATACCTTCCACTTCTCCTGTTCATACATCTACACTTTACAAACGTACCACTTATACCATGTTGCCCCAGTCCCGCTTATCCACACTCATACCTTCCACTTCTCCTGTTCATACATCTACACTTTACAAACGTACCACTTATACCATGTTGCCCCAATCCCGCTTGTCCACACCCATACCTTCCACTTCTCCTGTTCATACATCTACACTTTACAATTGTACCACTAATACCATGCTGCCCCAGTCCCGCTTATCCACACCCAAACTGTTCAAATACCTACACTTTACCAACAGATTAGGTATCCTGTATTTAACTCATTACATGACTACTCCTCTATGCGGGCCCCGTCTCTTCACGATTTTAAATATTTGTAGAACTGTGTTTGCATAAACTAAACTCTGTTTTGTGCCAAACTACATACTTACAAATTGTATACTATAATTACCGGAATTCTAATTTGGGGTAAATATTTGGTCACAGACTATTCTTCACTGCACTGTATGTGACTGAGAACAATCTGTATGTGACATAAGTTACGTATGTACATGCTTTACAGAAGAGTGGACATTCAACCTTTCATCTTTTAGTTAGAAGCAAACTGTGCTTCAGGCCACGACACTGTAGACCAATAAAATACATCGACAGAATGTACGACACCTTGCAGTTTAGTCTGCTGTCAGATAATATTGCGAATTTTGCAGGTTCGTAGTTTTTGTGTGAACTTTACTGCACGTAGCATTACTGTATCAATGGTATGTTAAGAACAAATTTTTACTAAACTGTACTAATAAAGAACATTACTTACCTTTATATGATGATGTCAGGCCTCTATCAGAGCTTCACAGGTTTCTGGCATAATCTCGAGAATGCACTGCTTCGCTCCATTAAACATAGTTTGAAGTCTCGTGTACGAATCACCTGTTGTAGTAACCGTATAGTTCGTCTCATGTAAGAATTCCATTTTTTGGCAGTTGTGTTCACATTCGTTTTTACAGCTGCAGCCATGGAATAAGCACTGTTTGACCTCTCTCATGAGTAATTTTTGCACAAGCACATTCGATAGGCTCTCAAACTGTGCAGTACATCAAAATTAAAAGTATTTTTCACATGGTAGTCTTCGGAATTTTCAAGAATCTGAATTATTATGCAAGACCGAGTATAATGTCAATGCCATGACTTTGGTACGCACCAACATGCTGCCTTTTTCTACGATTATCCACCCAACTAAGCTAATTAAATATTCAAAACATTCATACGTCATTCGTGGAAAGTTTTTTTAAATGTTCATCATAAAGGTGGATTAACAAAGACGTGTTACTGCGTTCTACATACATGCGTCTCACTTATTCCTTCCATTGTTTTTATTACTTGTCTGAGATAACTAAAGAGTTACAAACATATTCTGACCGCAATCTTATCCACGTGATCTTTGAATGATTATTGCAATGGGGATGTATTACAAACTAAAATGTTTTGATGGATAATATGCTATTGCTAACGAATGTTGTTGGATAGCAGAAAACCCACAGTAACATGAAATGATAAACACGAGAAAATAAGCAACAAAAAATGTAAGAAACATGCCAAGGAAGCCAGAAATTGCCGAAGTCAAAAATAAACAAATAATTTCGAAACAAAAATATAGTCAGTATATAATGAAAACCAAAGAAAAAGAAAAAGGAAAGTCGAAACAGACAATGTCCAAACAATGTGCATGAAAATTGTGGCAATAATGTACAAACGTAACGACAACGCCACACATAAAAAACAGCCCTCAGAAGTGGTTGTAGACAAGACAACATAACGTATATAACACAGTCGATAACAGTAGGTGTTCTTCAACGACTACAAACTCGACGTTTCTGTAACTAGTAAATGTTGCCGTCTTCAAGAACACGTTGCAAGGTGAATAGTGACCAAGCTAGTTTTAAGAACAACATCTCAGGGTATTAATGGCTTACGTTCCTCTTCTAGTAGACATAAAGAGTAGCAAGGATACACTTACCTTTTGGATAGCAGTATTCTGTTACCTGTTTAAATTTTAAGGAACTATAGCACATATTGCAACCATAAATTAATGTTTCACATAGCAGTGAAGCCAAGTAAGCAAATATGCTACATTTGTATTCTTCTGTATTATGCAATACACTCAATGTATCAATAAAATCACAATCTTGTTGCAAAGAATTTACTTCCAACACACAAGTGACAAACCATTTTCCACAGTTGCAAAAACAATTTTTTTTTATATAATTTCCAAAGGTAGGGCGAGTTCATAATATATCTTGGCACAAACAATATTTGAAATTATGAAATTATAAACAAAATGAAAGACATTAAAATAAATTTGTGGCTAATTAAAAATAATAAATGTTTTCTATTCATTAAGGAGGCTTCCTAGTTAATATAAATATTTGAAATATAAACAAGACTTTATACTTAACCCTGTGACTTTAACAACATAAATATTGTAAACGGAACACGCTACAACGTGTATTTCTTCGGTATTGTTGTTGCTTATTTTGTCGTGCTTAGTTATTTTATGTAACTGAGGGTTTTCTACGACTGAGCAACATTGGCTAGTAACGGCGTTCATCCAACTAAACACTTAAGCATGTCAATATGATCCATCTTGGTAGTGAATGATTCGCATGGAATGAGGTAACGACCAAATCAACATCGTACAACACGAGCATACGTGGCTGTACATAGCAAACAAATTTTCTCCGTGAACGTTCGCGAATGCTCAAGCAGTTCGTGCAGACAAAATTCGCAAGTGAGGACAAACCTTTACACCTCAATTGCACCTTCGGAACGACCACCTACATGGAACGTGGTTTGCACTCAAAACCACTTCCTTTGTCACAGCTACATCTTTATTGTTACAAAGAAAAATATTTCAGTCGCTGAAGCGTAACTTCGTCACAAAGAAATTTTTTGTTAAAAATTACTATTAAGAAAGTATAATAGACATTTTTATGACAAATTTAGTTCTTGATATTTTCAACACGAGCTTTATAGTTAAAAAAATTTTTTTGTCCTTCTTAAAAGAAGAATTTTAAAGAAAAACGGCAGTGACACCAAACATTCGTTTTTCATTTTTTTTATAAGGCAAGATTTCTTTACCGCAAACTAAATAGCCTAAAAAAATGTGTTTGTTATAAATACAGCGTTATTACTTTGTCACACAGATGCTATCGAGTGATAATGTTGTTCCTAGTACTTACCTGCACAACACCGCCTTTTCTCGCAAAGCACCGACATTCCAAACAATCTTATAGTCAAGCTGCGTGAAACCGCAAATTTGAAGTGTTTACATGGCGTGGTCCATATCTATTACTAAACAACTCGATTTTTTATTTAAATACGTAAGAACAACACTAAGACACAGTTTCAACAACAAATCTTGCCAGAATTGCTTATTTCTAATCAACTATTTATTAATCCGAAAGTGTGTACGAATATTGCAGCATAAGAGATTACGCTAAAGGAATATGTCAACGTAACAAAAAATAGAGTAAAAAGAGGACAAGGGGAATTAACTAGGATTGTTATTTTTACCTGATCAATCAAGGCTTCCGAAAACGTTCTCAACTGATTTAGAAATTTTTATGCTTTCTTAATTCTAGCAAGGTAGGTCAAAAGACATAACAAATTAATTAATTAGAATTATAACAGTATGTTAAATATCTTGCTTCACTTCACTTTGCAACAGTATAAATCTTCACATATCATGTCAAGTCCAAGGAGGTTTCCAACATTATCATTTTCTGGTGTTTTAAGCCCCTGGCACGAGAGGCAACTCAACACACGTGTCTGCTCTCTGGGTTGTTTAACTCCCAGCTGCTAGGCGAAAACAAAGCACGTAACTCACGTAGCGAACATTTCCAGGAAACATTATCCTTCATGTACAACAGAACGTACGTCGTCGAAATTCCTGCGAATCTACTCGCGTATAAATTACGCGAGTAAAACTACAATATATGCCACGAAGTAAACCCACATATAAAATTCACGCAAAATTAACGTATCTTACACATCATGTTAGAGCCTAAACAATAATACCTAGAAACGCCCTGCTAGGGCGATCGTCTACCACAGAGATGATTCTCGCTGGATTCCCGCAAGGGCCGACCCGTATTTTCGCATGTGATATTTGTGTACGAGCATGCCGTTGTCTCCGTTCTTTAATTCCAGAGCTAGTTTATAATATTTGCACATCAAAATATTTCAGTCAAAATTTGATCGATATCTCTTCACTTTTGGAAACGCTCTTGCTGCTGCGAGTTAAATTACGCAATGAGACGAACAGTTGCTATTTAGCTAATTAGTTATCATGAATCATTGCGTTTTAACCAATCAAATTAGGTACTATTGAAATTTGTTTATGAATTTCTTTAAATTTATTCCACTTTTTTGTGAAATACGCAGAACGTATCGTTGTGCATAACATGGAGGCATAACAACTTTAAAGAAACCAGATTTGTGCCGACCGATTTCGCATAATGTGACTATTGGACAAGACGAGATTTAAACCAAATGACTTTTAGATGGAACTAATTTTATACGAAACTAAATTTTGACGAAACGACTTTAATATTAAATGAATTTTTTGACGAAACGACTTTTAGATGGAATGACTTACGACTTTGAACAAAACCTCTTTTAGAGAAAATGAATATTAGACCGTAGGAACATTAGACAGATTTCAGGAAAGAATTATGAATTGTAACTAGTGATTGATATTGTAATTGTTTATTCTTATGTAATCGATGAAGGTCTTACATGTAAGCCATGATATTTTTCCAAAAAAAAAAAAGTAATTTAGGTTGTTTTATAATTTATATATCTGTGCTATAAACAATATTGTCTTTGGAGCAAGTAATAAGGAAGGATCGCCCATTTAGAGAGGATTTTTGTAACGGGAGTTCTCTCTGGGATGCCAAGCCGAGCGGACGGAAACGCTGGAGGGCGCAAGACGTTCTAGGAACGAGGACGACTTCGTCGTCCTGGGCCATCTCGAAGGAAGATCATCAGGGCGAGCTAGATGCCCGAACATTCCCCGGCAGACAGGAGAACTGGGGCCTTCCAACTAGAGAAGATTGGTAACGTCAAACGATCACGTTAATGTGGTAGGGCCAGCCAGCAACGCCATATGTTTTTTTTTTGTATTGAGACCTGTTGGTTTTCACAGTGAGATAGCCGACTGGAAGTGCTGCAGTCTGGTTCTGCGGCAGGGATTATCTAGTAGCCTAGGTCTTAGGGCTTCAGTAGCTTGATTTTCTTTAATATTCCCTCCCCAGCGTTCTTCCTTGCACCACCGCCACCTTGACTGAATATCGCAGTATTGTGTACATGGATATTTTGTATTCCTGCTTTTCAAATTGTAACATTCTTTAACGTATGATACCAACTTGTGAAAGTTCTGGAATGGCCATATGTGGTTAAATATTAAGGGCCGTACTTTTACTTCATGTCTATCGTAATGTTCAGTTCCTTTAATGTAGGATTCTAATATCATCTAAGATTGCCTGGAACGGATCCACGCCATTTTGTTTGTGCCCTGGGATAATTTTCTGGCTATGAATTAAATGAATTTTAACTCTGTTGGTGTAGGTGTTGGTTATTTCAAGTCTCATGCATTCCAGTATTTAATTATTACGGAGTTGTACAATGTGAATCTATTAAGCCTAAAACGCCAGAAACCTTACTGTGCGGAAAATCACAGAAAAAAATCCAAGAACATTTTAAAGCATGGGAAG
Source organism: Medauroidea extradentata (assembly GCA_003012365.1). Classification (NCBI taxonomy): domain Eukaryota; kingdom Metazoa; phylum Arthropoda; class Insecta; order Phasmatodea; family Phasmatidae; genus Medauroidea; species Medauroidea extradentata. Next base: position 150,329 of record PNEQ01121135.1, read on the forward strand.
ATGTACTGTTTTTTGTAGCATTTAGAACAATGTAATAAAAATCTGAGCAGATAATAACATAAATAATTTAGAAATAAATAACTCAGTCAATGTGAAAGGTGAAAGAAACACTTTGAAGTCGTACGAACAGAACATGGATTAATCGAGTAAATGAAAAAAAAATACTGGAGAAAGTGGATAAGAGTTATTTTATCACAGTTTATAGGTCGCTACTGTGGAGTAAATACATAATCATAGTAACAATTTAGGATGTACTAGACACATAAACTGTCGTTTGGAACATAAAACATGACAAATTAATAAGATACTAATATACATTCATGCTAAACGATAATTTCAGATACAGATAAATAGTTTGTGTTACATGTGTGGATGAGATGAGTGAAGTGATTTTTGGTTAGCACTTAACATCTAGGTCTTAGTTCTGATGAGGGGTAACATGATATGGGTATGTAGCAGCGACAGAACTTAAGGAATGGGTAAATGGGAGATACCCGAGAAAACCCGCAAAAAAAGAGAGAAGTAAATTAGAAGGGGAACCCTAACATTACATAAACATACGTATACGCGAATGTGGTTATAACACGTAATTATAATAAATGAGAAGCTGATACCAAATACCAGTATCTAAAGTACGTAAGAAGCACATATCTGAAAGAAATTGACTATGGAAAGATGCTGGAGCAAAAGGGAAGAGATTATAGAATAATATGGAAAGAAATTTGTTCCAAGATAACCTTTTTCACTGGCTGGAATTTGCCCAAGATTATCTGAATCGTGGAATGATATTAAGTAACCAGAAAGACTTAGATTCCGGCATGCGGATAAGAGCCAAATATAAGTTACGCTACGCAAAAAAAAGTTATTAAGTTATTCACGAATGCCGGCCTCAATGGCTTTTCAACTGTGATGTTACATCTGCAAACTCGCATTTGAATTGGTTCATCTTCAAAACCATAATAACCTAAGGGTCATCGGCAACGAGATTCTTCATTTGTCTGCAAGTGTTAGAATTGTACCATCCTGTTAAAAATAATTGTAGAAGTATAGATTTATATTCTGGAATGTCCGGAACGTGCCTGACGTACCATGGATGTACGCAAATAACTTAGTCATGAAACAGTTACTTCGAATGATCATCTGACACCGCACATCATTAGAGCTCACGGTTGGGATCAAACCCATACACTCCCATGTGCGGCGTCAGAGTAGAAATAGAACTCTAATATCTGTATATAAAACCATTATATGATAAAGTTTTTTGTGACACGTGATTTGCAACAACTTCGTATTTTTTGCGACGTTCTAATAGAGGGAGTTTTATTCTACCCCGCGGTGCTTTATGTTTCCCACAGTTTTGTTACAGGATTATAACTGCGGCAGTATCTGTTTTCCCAGTTTATCTCTTGGAGATTAAATTATCAAAAACGGTCAGCTGGAAATGTTATGCGGCATGAAAATCAGTGAGCAAGAAAAACAAATAATACATTTGTTTAATGTAGGAACTCTAATAAATGCCACGTGGCCTAAACACTCATCTACAGTGTTTTCATACCGTTGCATTTGTTATTAATAATACGCATTTAATGCAAAAAATATACTGTTTAGATTTTATTCGACACTAAGTTGATAAAATCTTAGTGCTCACAAGAAAAATAACCTGTAAATCAGAAAAATCACATGGTAATCCCAACTGTTATAATATATAGTTGTTTCTGGTTACATAAACATCAACAAACATAATATTCGACATTTTAAGAAAGTTCGCTTTATTTAAATTCTAGGATTTACTGTTTGAAATACATGTCAAAAATGCCCAGTGTATTGTAACTGGTTTCCTTTGCAAGTGTTTATTTTAAAAGAATATTATATTTTACAAGCAACTGTTGCACTCATTTCTCGTCAGTGTAAACTATTTACAAATTTTTGGTAAACATAAGAATTTTTTTTTATTAAATTTGACATTCAAACGCTGTGCGACATTTCATCAAGACATGTTGATGTTGATAACAATGATAATTACATTAGTTTACCTTTTCTTGAGAGACACAGACTGTAGAAACATAAAAATTATTTCTTATAGTCTTCTATCTACTTTCAGTTAACTTTGAACTTAGCACTTGTTGAGCCGCTGAGAATTTCGATAAAAACATATGATATATTGATGTAGCAGGAAGCTGATATATTAACATTTACATCACTAGCGATTTTTGCTTTTTGGTTGCGGTCTTGTTGAATATTTTGAGAAAATGTTCTCTCTATATCCAGAGACTAAATTTCAAGGTGAACTGATTTGTCTCATTCTATTCTATTATCCGAACTGGTAATGTTAACGGTAAAATTCAAATTGAATTTCATACTAAAACTCGTGTTTTATCGGACTTAAATATACTCTCAACAGGCTAATGTCATGTGTTTTCTAGTCTTATGCGCATACCACACATCTGACTAAAATTTATTAATAAAATTTAAAAACACTGCAAATAAAATTATTAATGTTTGAAAAATAAATAAGCTAATACGTAAACAACAACTGTAACTAATTAAGGATATAATGTCCATAAGAATTATTTCTAACTTTAAAACAAACCAAAAATTTTACTAAAGGTTAAAGAAAAGTTCACAATATTACGACCTGCGTATATCTTTTTGACCCTCGTCCTATCAAAATTCGTTATAAATGGTCTCTTGAGCATGCACTGTTTAATATTAGGTTCATGAATTTCAAACGTACCAAAATATCTCTTTCCCGCGTAGTATATTCGTACTAATGGTAGTTATTCACTAGATTCATGTATGTTTATTATATTATCTAACATGACCGTCGATGTCCATTTTTATGAGATTTAAGGAAAACATGTCCAGTTCTAAATTTATTTTCAGGGGAAGGTATGCTCACTGCGTGCGAAATGTATGTTGATGATGAGTATAATTTTAAGTGTATCTGGTACAGCTGACTTGTGATACAAATGTATTTCACCGTTCACTGGTGTATACAACTTTAAAAGTAATATGCTATTAATTTGATTGATCTGTAATACTTTCGTTTACTGCTCAATTTTTAAGAGATAAATTATTCTTGATTTCAAACCACTTATTAGAAGATTATCGAAGTAAATAAAATAAGTGTTTCATAATTCCTCTTGAACTGTGTGACACAGTGAAACTTCATAACTAATCCTTGAGAAAACATTTAATTTGCTAACAGACATAAGTAAAACTAAACAAGGTTAAAAAGCCAGTCACGAGCGTATTTATTTTCTATGTTTAAATAACACTTTTATGTGTTCAGAAATAAACTGACTATATGTTGAATACTTGCAGGTATTTCAAGAATTTTCCAAAGCATGGCTAAAAGTAACACAAGCTCTCATAAATAGAGGGGCGGCAAGTGAAAATAGCTACCAACAAAGAGAAGTCATAACGATTGATCTAATATACTTCACTAGATTCTGTTAAATTGCAACGCGAAAGACAAAGTGTAAATTCAGTTTAGGTAACTGTGACAGCTGCATTCTCTTTCCCAATAGGACCTGTGAGAATATTGTATAGTAGCCCACGGCACATGCTCAAAAATAAATTTAAAAAATGTATTTGACCAATACGTGTTATTCACTGTTTTTAGCGTTTGGCAGTACTAGTCATGATTTTCCTTTCTTGTATTCTCGAAATGACACGTAAAAAAATACATTAATCTTATATAGGAAATTACTTTCAGTATAATTTCATCCGAGTCAGTGGGTTGGCTAATACCTCGTTTAATGCATTTCGACTGTTAAAATAATTGTAAAAACATTTTTGGTAACAAACTGAATTATCCTCGTTCACTGCACTGTTAGAAAAGTAAAATGTTAAGTAATTAATTTGTTATTTAAAATTAAGTTTCCCTGTGCTGAAAAAAAAATTCTTAGGACCAATTTGTCGTAGTCTGCGCATGAAACGTACTGAACATATCAATGTTGTATTTTGATACAATGTATTTTAGTGCATTATTAAGGTTCCCGTTTTAGTTGGCGGTGTGATCGTTTCAAAAGTATATTTGTATCTGTCTATGAAGCCACACATTTTAAAGGGCATATCGTTATGTTGGAGAAAAGAATGTTGACAAATTTTAATACTTTAGTCTGCGTGTTTTAAAAACAAGTTGTACAAATAACACCAACTAATGAGCATACTGAAAATGTATTATTTATGCGGTTTGTCTGGATTAATGCACTGCTATACATCATTTCATATAAGTTTGGATAAATCTGACAGCAACTTATGGGCAATAATTTGTAATATTTTGTTTATTTGCTTCATTACACAAGACAAACTTTACAGTCTATATGCTAAAATGGACATCTCAGGTTCACGTTAGAGCTAAAAATATCTTGCAATGTGCAACGAATCACAAAATACTGAAAATTATTGCCCATAAGTTGCTGTCAAAATTATCCAAACTTATATGAAATAGAGTATAGCAGCATTTCAACTTTTAAGTATTGGTAAACTGTCTGGCTGGGTTGTGGGCTAGTTAGGCCAACTGCGTTTTAGGTCTCGTCGAAAGCGATGTCATTAGAGACGGTAACACACAATATAACAATTCGACAGGAACTAGGAGAAGAATCGTCCGTGGCCTTTGTTGAGGAGCCTTACCAGTGTTTATCTGCAGCGATTTAGGAAAAACACGAGATATCAAAATATTAATGGTCGGAGTTTAATAATGAAAGATATATAATATTTAATATGTATTCGCAGTGAAGCGTTAAGTTTTGAGTAGTCCTTAGAGAACTTTAACATTAAAATTTCAAATTTTATAGTAGGTAATGTTAATACTCGAGATGAGACTTATGCATAACGTTTACGCAAAAATACAATACGAATTTCAAAATCTTCATTATTCAACTTATGTATAAGCTATTTTATTTGTGTTGTTTACGTTGTTCTGTACAGTAATGCGTCATTAAAAACATTTTGTAATATTGTCATAATGCTAATTGTCACAAAAATTACAAAATAACTCTCGAGGTTTTTTATTAAAAACTATGGCTGCACAAACATAATTGTTTTGTTGGCACGACAAAGAATGTGCATTATTGTGTACTTCCAGAAAAGTTATTACTTTAGCATCAAATAAATATTTTACGGTCAGGAATAAACAATATAATTTGTTTGGTCAAAAAATTAAATGTCTGTCGCTTTTTGTATTTTTATGCTGGTTGGTAACAAAGTATTTTGTTAGCTCAAGTAAATGTTAATATCGCTATTATGTAACAAATATTTGGTAAAAATTTATATCAGTGTCCAATACCAATTCTTTGCATTTTTTTTAAAGCGAAGAGAACAAAACACCCTTAGCATGTTCAGTACACGAATAAGAAATATATGTCCCACTAAACATAGTTTAAAACCAGAAATTATGAGGGAGTAAAATACATATTTAAAAAGTTTGATTTACCGACGATTTTACCGCGTAGGATTGCCAGTGGAGAGATGTTAAAGAGCTGGGGTCACAACACTCCATCCAGAATGAATGATGAAAGGAAGTTATTGGAGAGAAATAAATCTAGATCCACGTCAGCCAAAAACATCACGATGAAAAATTTCTGCCTGAATGCAGAGTAGGAGACCTGCTATTGATCCAGAGAGCAGTGCGAAGGGAGAGCAATGACGGCTGTCTAAAGAAAAAACAAAGAGGATCGGAGAAGTAGTGACTGAGAGAATTGTGTTCCTGATTTTGAAGCCCTATTTTACGTTCAATCATATTACATGGTCCAGTAGTCAGTGGGTATTTAACGTAACTGTAAACCGTATACGCAAAACGTCGCCAATATCAGTAAACAAATAACGTCAGAAATGTGCTCATATACTGAAAATGTTGACATAACATAACTTATATTTAAAACACGCTTTTACTTCACCTGAAGACGAGAGCAGATGTCAGCTCCCGAAACGTCGTGAAAAGTTAGTCTTGATAAATCTACTGTGTTCTTTTGTGTCTTCAATGTTGTGTCGTCTAGTCTGTTGATGTGACGTCGTCGTTGTTATCCTGTCTTGTGTCCAACATTGTATTCGTCCCAGTATTCTCTGTGCTGTCTTAACTGTGGTGTCCTGAGTTTTACAGATTATTTTGCTCTGTACTTCGACTTTTAATTTTTTATGTTTATTTTATTTTCCTTAATTTGTTGTTGACAAATTCACTATGGAATCTTTCATGTGCTGTTGTTTTGGTTTAAGAATGAGTCGACTACAGTCAAACTATACTTGTTTTCTCATTTTTTCGCTTGTTTTTTCTAAGTCACATATTAGATTTCTGGTACGACATAATATTGCTGTGGCGTATGTATACAGTACGTGATTCTGTCCCATTGCAAGAAACATTCAAAGACACGCAAAATTTATTTTCGTTTTGAGTTACGCAACAAATTTTTTAACACGCTATGAAGATGACTTTAGCGCACAACAAATGTACTGAGCAGGCTTATAGTACCTTCTTGAAGAAATTTTACATAATAGTATTCACTGCAAGTGTAACACGTTCAAACCTCGGTAACTTTTCATCCCCGCTTTATTTCCAAATACATTAAACTAATTGTTTGAGCTCTGATTGAATTTACTTAACTCTCCTGTTAAAAATCAAGAGTTTTACAAACTCTGTACTACATTTTATAACGAATAATACGGATACAAATTCACAGTGAATGGAAAATCACCGTGCCGTTGTAGAAGTTATAGAATCGTACGCTGTAACGATCGTGTGTTTTAGATACTTCTGATTTCAGAGTATGGCAAAATCGTTGCTTAATAATATTAGCATTAATTCTTCATACGCTCAAACTTTATATACACACGTTTTATCCAAACAATAGTTGCTGAACGTGTGAGGTAAATTCCTAAGAAAAATTCGGCGAGAAGTCGTAACACGTCTGAGGAAATAATGCACTTTTAATGCAAAGGGGTTGAGATACTTATACTTAAATAAAGCATAAACAACGTGCGAATAAAGAGGAGATACTACCAGTAGTGACTTACACATTTGTTGGCAAGTGGTTATATCTGTAAACACTAGCTACCTACTCTTCTACAATGTGTTACTGAAGACTTTAATGGTAGTCTTCAAATGATTGATAGGGACACGTGAATTCCTCGGATATTCTTTACGTCGTGTTGAACGCTAAAACCGTGTACTTCTGTCACTTCTGTGACTGAACGACAGCTGTTTTGACACACATTTGACAACTACAAGCCAGTTGTAAAAAAGTAAATATTCCGTGGGGCTATCACGTGCTTGTACGAGTAGAAAATCATAAAAATAATGGAAGTCAACGAAGCATCCAATCAATCATAGTATGTTTATCCTACTATTACGCAATGATGAAATTTGTGACACGTGTGAACAGTTTTGAGACAAATCACACACGTTCTGTGTTAAAACTGTATAATTCTAACCGGGCCTGTTGACGAGAGGAACAATGTTTCATACAAACTAGTCAGATGATGGTTTGTCGCGGATAAATTTAACTGCTTGCTGGGTTTCAATGTAAGTTCAGCTTTTCAAAAGATTTATGGCTTTAGCTTGTACTAGGATCTGTTTCCCCATTTGACTGAGCCAATAAGAACCCCGTTATTGTAGTATTTGATGCCTATTATTTGTTTGCAGATAGCTATGTTGTGTCAGACGCACATCACCCAATCATATTTGTTGCAAGAAACCACGATGTCCCAAGGGTATGTTGGCACAAAATATTTTCGGAATATATAGAGACCTGAAAATTTCGCGTTTTTTTTTTTTTTTTTTTTTTTGCCCCAAGCTATAATTCCAGCAACTGTAAGTTCGTGCCACTTTCGCAATTGGCCCGTGACTTATTTGACACTTGCTGGAAGTCACTTAGCCAATAGTACAGAAGCAAGTAAATACAGGTCCATATCACTGCGTCATCGAGGAGCCAGTGAGCAGATAACTGCTTGAATACACACATGTTCTTGGAGGCTAGCCCACATGTCAGTGAACACGCGAATTTTTCCCGTCTCTCAGCGATATACCATCATCTGTAACGACAAGCAATATTGATACGAAACCTTCAGTGCTATTCACAGCATGTTGAAGTATAGCAAAAAGTCAACTTTTCCCGCGATTTTCCAGTGTGTTCAGATATTCGATTGTGGCCAGTTCGTGTACAGGACTGATAAATCTAGGCTGTTGTCAGCTGAATCCGCGAAATGAATGCACCTCTACTGGTTGAGGTAAACAATAAAACTGCTACGGTGCAGTTCATCTACGCAAAATGTTTGAAACTTTATTATCTAAAAAAAAGTGTAAAACTCTTTCCCGTTATGTAATCTGGTTTCTCAAGCGGGCGTGGTGCATACGCTTCCGTCGAAAACATCCATTTAATTTTCAAGGTTTTAAGAATTTAAAAAAAAAAATTAAAAACGGAGTAATCATAGACAACAGTTTTGGCCACCATTATGACTAAATATTTTCTCAGATGGATGCAATCGTTTCTTGCGTCACAGCAATAATTTATGGGATTTCGGCGTCAGAGTTTGTGCAACAGAAAAATGTCACTCGTTAAAAATATTCTTCTCAAAAAGAATAATCAAAAAACTACTGTCTTATAATTTCAATTTCTTGGGTTTTGCCATAACCGTCTTAAGTAGAAGGCCGCGGCCTTAGATCTGGCAACCCTGCCAAGAAGGGTCATTTTTAACTTTTTTTTTTGTCTCGCCATCGGCAGTGGCTTCCTCTGATTCGCCGGTATGTAGGGCACAATAACGAATCAGGTTGCATGTCACCTTACGAGAAACCTACAATTTTCAATTAGTGCTTTAAGCATTGATTTATATTTGTATGTACGTATAATTCGATCTTAAACAATCCTATTTGTTTACCACGCAGAAGCTTCGTTTACAAGACTCTTCCAGTGGTACCTAAAACACAGAATGGAATTCCTTTGTACTATTTAAAAAAATCCTAAAATGACGAAAATTTACCTCATTTATGGCAATTTTTATAAAAGACAGAATGACTTTGTTGAGTGTTTTTAAATCTTTTAGAACAGTGCCCATTACATCTAATTTCAGTGTAAATTATTTCATTCGAGCAAGCCACTTGGTTTTCGTTGTATCTATGTTCCTGTAACTTGCAATTTGTGACTTTGACATGTCGCTATGGGAAAACTATGAGAGCTAAAAAATTTCTACAAGTGTAAAATGTAGTCACAAGTAACGTCTATAAAACTAACACTATGCCAAGCAAATATAAAATTATGAATTTTTACCACTTGAACACCCTTAAGTCCGTCAAGTCTCAAAGTACATGAAAAAAAAATTCTCTCAATCTGAGAGCATGAAACAGTTTTATTAGTGATTTAAAACTGGAGAAAAATAACAATATAGAAGGTGACCCCCCCCCCCTTTTTTTATGCAATTAATCTAAACTCCATATACGTGCAGATCTACAATCTCAAAATGGCCACCTTTACAAACGCAACCCTACTTCTCCCCCCAGACCAAAACTGTAGGCCTGCTCCTGCTCAGGAGGACGATTAAATATCACTTTTTATGGGTGCAATGCGAAATTCGCACCTGCATTGCGTCCGGTTGCTCTGTAATAGAATTAAATACACACACAATCAATATAAGACCCATTTTACTTGCTCTGCACTTACATTTCGCTGCGTAGTTGCAAATAGCAGGTGGTGAAATTTAATCGGGGCCCTGGTGTTTGTGTTGAGACCGATTACTTAGATATGCTTGGTGACGCAGTATTCACGATAGCATTTTTAATTCTTTAAATGATGCTTATTTTAAAAGCAACTAAAAATACAATTTAAAGATCGTATTATTTTGTAGCATATTTGTTTTGTATAATTTCTTTCTATGCTAAAAATTATAAGTATTGCGATATTTAAACGAACTATTTCGAACACAGTGCGGGAATGGCGTATATTCAAATATTTCGTTTAATTATCCATACCCGTCGGCAAAATACCCGTCAGATAAATTCTGTTTCATGAAAACTTTCGGTGTACACATGTAACCTTTTTCTTATGCTTACAATCACTTTGTGAATTAGCATATTCTGTATATGCACGGTCAACAGGTTGTAAATTTAAGTTAAATTAAGTCCAACTGCAGAACTGAACCATACGTCGAGCAACGTGTATCTGATTAACCGTGCTTCATTTCTAAAAACTGGGGCTTAAAACTAATTAATACTAATTCACTTACAAAATAAATAACTTTCGTTCATTAGTTCGGTCAACAAAACGATAAGAGTAAAATCATGAGCTTCGGAAAAGTCTCACAGCCAAAAGAAAGTGATCTACTTGGAAATGCGTGACCTTGCACGATGAACTAAAGAAAACCAATTAGTAGTATTGTTGGTGTGGTTGGTACGCGTGTGGGAAGAAGACCACGCCCTCTGAAACAGAGGGCCAATAAAACATATATGTTGATGCGTACTGCGCAATAAAAATGTTTTCTTTGTTGCTGTTTAGTTTGTAGAGTAAAGAAACATTTTTTTGCAGATTAGAAAAATGTAAAATAATATAGTCTACAGGATTTTGTATTACCAAGTATTGTCTTTACAAAGGTTTTTACAACAACTTTAGTTTTATTTGTGGTAAATATAATTAATTTTTTACACAAAACTTGGGTTTAAAACACAACTAACTGTATCAAAGATTTCTATTTAACTTTTACAAAAGTAACATAAATTTCTGCTTCCATTACGCAATACTTTAAACATAAATTTTATCCCAACAAAGTTATTTTACTGTGTTTAATATGTAAACAAACAAAAATTCGGTGTCACAAAATGTGTGATGTTCACCAGTAACGGTTTTCATTTTATACTGTGGAGCGGACCAATGAAACATAATTTTATGAGTGAAATAAATGTTTGGCAAAGCAAAACACAGCACGCGATCGAAACTAAAGATTCACTATTCAAGAAGGTTGGCACATTTTATGACTCAACCAGTGTTTGAATTTGAAACTTCCTGATTCGGATGTGACATCTCACGACACTCGACAAGTAGTTTGCAATTTAACAGACTTATGCTCTCGTCAACTTCTGAAGAAGGACATTAATTCTAAGAATTTCCATTTTTTTCATACCTGCAATATCTGTTCTCTGTCTATGCCAAATAAATTGCTCCTCTGTTTTAAAAATAATATAAGTCAAATGCGGATATAGCATTTAAAATTGCACTTCAGGATGTTACGTAAAACGTTTTTCAGTATCAAATTAACTATCGAATACATAATTCACAACATACTACGAACACTGTGTGATAGACATTTCAATACAGCTGTAATTCTAATAATTTCTATATGTATCCCCATTTGTCGCAGTAATAACTTCGGTATTTTAGCTTCACATTCATACTATGAACCATAACCAAGATAAGTCGTAAGATGTTTTCTCATTTCATTTACATATTACATTAACAAAAGTTATTTTACGAAAATTCTCAGCCAATCGCCAAATTAGTACAGAAATTTAAAAGAACAACAATCGAAAATTCTTGTGTGGTTTGTTACATGTATAATCTGAGGCACCGAGATGAACAATTTTGGTCAACTTTCAGAAAGAGAATCATACCAAATAAGCCCTTAATTAGTTTCTGTTCTCATGTACACATAAAACCCTATTCAAAGCCGAGGTATAATAAATTAATTATATGCTAAAATAAGCATAACTTAGCTCATTAATAGTTCAAATCAAAGGTAGGCAATTTCAAATAATCTTACCTCAGAAAAAACTTTACTCATTGCCAATGTTCGACAACTTTTGTGAGATATTCTTAGCGATGCATTAATGTCTTAAAAACTTTCTGAACCTAAATACGCTCGACTATGTAATTGCATGTGAAAATGAGTCAGTTTCGTCAAAGTGTCTTGTTCATCTTTTCATATAAATTTATATAGTTACTTTAAAATTTATTTGTTTGGCGACATACGCCATTGCTCATATTTTGCTGATCAAACATGTGTTGAATGACAAAATACAAAGAAGAACAAAAACAGATACAAAACACACACGAGAAAATAGAAAAACAATTACAGAGGATAATCTGTCAGTTTTTTATGTGAGTAGTTATTTTAGTTAGGCCTACATAGAATACTATTTACGTAAGACAAAATAATATAGTTAGTTTACTATTAGGGCTAATCGATATTGTTGTTTGAGAATTGTATGAATATTTAACCCACCCCGATACCTACAAATTAAACACTGTCGTTCACACTGGGTCCCACAGTTGACTAGAAAATGAAATTTACCACAAGCCGGTAAACACGTATATTTTTCACACAAGGCGTTATTTTTAGAACACGAGCATGCGGTTGAACTGATGTCCGACTTGAGCGAACAACACTCCGTGGAGACTGCACAACTGTTCGTGAAGTTGCGGCCACGAGCAAGCCTCATGAATAACTGAGCACACTTGAAACCGTCGCTGTTGTGTAACGTTCAACAGCTGACACCTGCCGGCATACTGACAACTCCTGCTCCCTTTTTATGTATATCTAACTTCTGCTACCATTATCGGGGTTACTTTGACAATACAAAATATTAGTTTTTGGGTTATGTGGTAAATAAACAGATAATCTGAGCAGCGTATTTTAAATAATTTACTTTATCCTTATAGCTAATGTTTGAAACTTTCGTCACTAAACAATATAAAAACAAAAATTTTGAGTTGTAAAAGTTACCCCGCAATGTTTACGGTAGCAGAAGTTAGATATACATAAAATACACTTTTTTTTACTATGCTGTCCAGAAAAAAAAACACATAATAAGCACGCCACGTAAATCCTCGCCTAAATTGGAGAAGAAAATGTTTGTGACAAAACGTTATACGATTACATTTCACATGCACAGTGTGGCAACATAGTAACATAGCTCTTGCGCTCCATAGATATCATACGTATCTTACCACTGCTGTCGTGACCTGCGCATTATGGGTGCCGTAAGGAAAGGTTACCTTCCCATATCATGGGGTAACGTTACACCACAAATTTTCGTTTAAAATATATGTTAGCATCCTCTTAAAGGGATTAAACTTTCACAGAACACAGCAGTCATAAACGACATTACTTTTCTGTAGACAGTGTTTTAGAATTTGTATTTAAAAATAAATTAGTGGGGTGGTGCAAAGTTACCCAGGGGTGTGCAAAGTTACCTCACATTACGGTGTATGTTAAAATCTCGAGCAGTTCAAACATGATTCTATGTTTACTTGACGTAACGTACATAAAATAATACCTGGACATGGACCAGAACAGGGGACTTTCTCAGTGCAGTTTTGCCAACATTGTGCGCGTAAAATGACATCGTAAAACATTTTGCCGCTTACACTTTCGATTCTAATATAGCCCAGGATTCGCGTGGTATGCCTAATATGCGGTCGTTCCTGGACAATCATTTATACATATAATTTTATCCTCAACTTGAAGTAGTAACAGTTAAATTGTGGTTTGAATATTATCTATAAGGATGTATTACCCCTATTGATAATGGTTTATCGCAAAAATTTATTGGGGTGACATACCCTTGAAAACGCTTTTTTTGTACAATATGCAAAATAGTATGATTACTGTTCAACATGACACAGCTGTCTACTGATTAATCACAGGTGTCAATATATAACACTTACCGAATTATCATTTGTTCTGTCAAACAGAGTAACAGTTTCACGTACAGACGAAAGCTAGTAGCATAAACAAAGCTGAACGTACGTTGAAACCCAGCAAACAGTCAAAATCAATAACTATAATTTTCCCATAATTAGATATGATGGTTCGTCGCGGAAAAACGTGACTGCTTGCTGGGTTTTAACACGCGTTCAGCTTACCAGAACATTACTGGCTGTCGCTTGTACGTGGAGCTGTTGCCCTATTTGACTGGGCCAACAATAATCCGGCAATTGTAACATTTGATGCCTATTATTGATCTGCAATCAGCGAATTATACATGTTGCAAGAAGCTACAGCGTTTTCTATGTTAAGTTGGTACAACATATTTTCGCGACGTACCATCATTATAGACACTGGAAAATTGCGGGAAATAGTTGAATGTTTGCTAGGCTCCAACGTGATGTATATAACACTGGATGTTTTGTATCAACATTGGCTATCGTTTATTTGTAGCATTGTTTATCTCTACAACAGGCCCAGTTAGAACTGCACAGCTTGGACACACAGAGTGTGTGATACGTAGGGACCCTGGTTTTTCGCGAAAAGAATTTAGCCTCACTTTGTTTCCGTGCCTTACGTGCACATCTGCAGTTCTGCTTCGTGGTCAGCGATTGGATATTGTAACTGTTACGAGCCTTGAGATTCTACCGGCAAATCACAGACGTGTGGTTTTGCAGGAAAGTTTTTGTAATTGGCTCAGTCAAATGAGATACGGCTCTTCACACAGACACGCTGCCAATAACCATGAAGCAGAATTGCAGATGTGCACGTAAGGCAGTGAAACAAACTGGGGCAAAATTCTTTTCGCGAAAAACCAGGGTCCCTAGTGATACGACCCAAAACTGTTCACACGTGTCACGGTTAATATAATACAGTTTATTGGAGACTATTTTAAACATTTTGGCGATTTTCCAGTGTCTCTAACCATCATCTGTACCCATAATCTAAGGCGTACGATTTCCAAGTATTTGGAGAAAAATAAATGCCCTTATAGCTAGCCGGCTATGTACTCTGCCATCGTAACAGTCGCTTACACGCTATACAACTGTGCACGCCACTTCACTACACATATATAGGTGGTTTAGGTAAAGTGAGCACTTTCAAAGACCGTTCTGCTTAGAAAATTAACTTTAAAAAGTATTATTTATTGCAGCCTCAGAAGCTTACTTTTAAGTTCGACACAATATATATACTACACTCTGAATGTTACCTTGGGAGGATTGTTTATATTGAAAAGTTGCAGGAATTGTAAATTATCAGAAAGGACAAACGCTACTAGGATTTCAAAAGAGCTCAATGTATCCCGAACTACCTATAACAGTAGGAACAGCACTTAAAGTCCGCGCTTTGCACTTAACGTCAATTGTGAACTGCAGAGCAGGAACTGAGAGTTTTCGAATCTATATTCATATACAGGTTGTAAATTTTAAAAAACACTTAAAGAGACACAAAATATCACTCTTTCTAACCAAGAGAATGTAAGGTGAAGTGAGCGCACTTTAAAATCGAGTTTATGAATAGTATCTTAGCAAAAGATAATAAAAAACTTGGAGTTACATTATGATTCTGTGCGCGAATGTTAAGTTTTATTGAAATCTTTAACAAGAAGGATGTCAATCACCCTTCAAAGATTTCCTCTTCATGAAAATGATTTCAGTAAGATGCTTCTTGTGATGCAGTTTTTAAAAGCATGTCACAAAATCTAGCCAAGTTAACATCAACAATTTTAGGATCTTCTCGATAAAGTTAGCAAGAGGTTTGGCTTTGCACCATTTTCAAAAATTTTAGTACGGTTCTTCGAAGAGAAAAGTTTATTAACTTTATAAACAACTGTTCTCGAGCTCTCCTATGTATGTAACTTACGTTGTTCCAAAGCAAATGTGTTTTGACTGGGAATCCTTGTAAAATTGTGTGTGTGTATGACAACTGTAGCTCAGCACAAATATATGTAGAACATTTTTATTATGTGTTTATTAACTTATGTAAAACTTTTCTGCCTGTACTAGCATAAATTTTTAATATAAATAAATGTAAAAAGTCTCGTAATAATGTCAGATAGTAAGAATGCAGGTGTTAACAGGGCAGCTTTTCAAGTCTAAATACATGGCTGACAGTTAACCCGAGTTATCAGGTAATGCACATGAGATCATGACTTCAGGCACGATAGAAAACTAAAATATTAAAAATAATATATGTGGAGCAAACAAATATCGATAGCATGGAGTTTATCACGCGTTAATCCTGGTGTATTTCAGCATCAGGGCTAAAAAAAATTGACGTCTAGTACCAAATTCACAGTAGGCCTAAGTTTGACAACATGCTTTACATAAATAACATATGTCAAGACCGTTTTGGTGGAAAGGAACATCCCCCAAGAGTGATAACGGCAATGAAGTTCAGTGGAATAAAGAATCATAAAGGATTTATAAAAAGTACTTTCTGAAATTGTTCCATTTATATATAACTCAACAACGATGTACGTGTGACAATTCGCAGCAACGCTATTGAGTGGAATATAAATGCGACATGTACATCAATGATTGGAACTCACAAAAAAGTTAGAAGTTGCGCTGCATCCAAACAAATACAGAGCAAGTGATCAATTTAAAAGAATAATCTGCAGTTTTTTCTTTTAATCGCGAAGTTCCGGGTTTGAATCCCGTAATACCTTTCCATACATTCCACTTTCCATGTTATAGCTTGGTATACAACGTGGCCATATATTCGCCGTATGCAGTGAAAACGAAATTGATTAAAAGAAAGTAAAAAATTATTTACTTAATTTTTTCATAAGTGTGATATTTTATTCCTTATAATTGATCTGTCATTCAAAACATATTGTCCGCACGTGGTATAAAAAAACACATAAGCCGAACGAATGTATTTGCGAGGAACGAAATAGAACATTAAAGGAGTTTAAGAGGAGGTAAACCGTAATTTTATGTTTGTATGGAATAGTATGTTTTTTAAATGTTACTTAGTAGTAAATTTTCCCCCTTACAAAAAAATTAGCTCAGCCAGTTTTTCCATAATAGCATAGTCAAAATTTGCATGCATTTCGTTCCTATGAGCGGAAAAAGGCAACGAACATAATTAAATTAAATGAAAAAAAAAACACAATGAAACTAAATGTCACGGGTAGTGCTATACTTACATATAAAAACATCAGAAAATATTTTATATTAAAAAAAGTTGCCAAAAAAAAGCAAAAAATTCTATATTTCAGCAAATTGTTTTAATGCGAAAATAGTTTGAATGTACTTTTATATACGTCAAACAATAACTCGTGACAAGTATTTACAATGTGATTTTCTTCGTTTCAATATATCCAGTGGATTTTGCGACTTAAAGGAACGAAAAACATGCAAATTTTGACTTTGAAATGCCAATGTGGGAAAACCTGCTGAGGTTTTTTTTTTCTAAGAAAAAACTTTTTTCAAATGTTGTCTACAAAACTAACACTATTCCATACAAATATAAATTACGATTTCCTCTTGTTGAACGTCCTTGACAGCCAGTTTCACCTACTCATTCTAAACTAGATCTCAACAAGGCAGTGCTTAAGTTTAAGCATCTCTTAAACCAGTCTCCCGAGTGATGGGTATTTCCTCACTTTGTTAGGCGCTTCATTTCAGTTAATTAGGCAACGCTTAACTTTGAAGTAGGAAATTTTAGCAAATCGGTACATCAAACGTATTAAGTGTGGTAACCAGCCAATGAGACTTACCAAAGAAAATGACACTGCCTAAAAGAAATGTCTCTTAGCAATACCGTGAACTGACAGTGGCTATATCGTACAGTTAAGTATATGTACGTAAAGTTCATCGGGTTAGATTGATTATTTAAGGGCGCGGTCTACCGCAATTTTCATCGTCTTTTTTTTATTTTTATTTATACCACATATTTTTTTTTCTTATTTCAGACACAAAAGGTGACAAAATTTGACTCTTATGAAATTTTTTTATCTCTCATAGTTTTCGCGTAATGGCTTGTTAAAGTCATATTTTGCATGTTTCCGTTTTAACGACTACGCTAAAACCAACTGATATACCAAAATCAAAAAAATCACAGTGGATAAAGACATTGCAGGCTACAATGACATGCTCATAAAACTAATGAATAAAAAGTATTTGTATTTTTAAAAAAATTATTGAATTTTTAAAATTGTTAACTTCAGTTTCAGCATTTTTTTTAAATTCAAATAATTTTTATTCATTTATTTTATGAGCATGACATTGTAGCCTGCAATGTCTTTATCCACTGTGATTTTTTTTGAGTTTGGTATATCAGTTGGTTTTAGCGTAGTCGTTAAAACGGAAACATGCAAAACATGACTTTAACAAGCCATTACGCGAAAACTATGAGAGATAAAAAAAATTTCATGAGAGTCAAATTTTGTCAAATTTTGTGTCTAAAATAAGAAAAAAATATCTGGTACAAATAAAAAATATAATAATGATGATGAAAATTGCGGTAGACAGCGCCCATAAAACTGAAATTTACGTGTGAACACATACGTTCACCTCGCGCTCGTAATTTTTATTAACCATGTGTATTAATATAAAACACATAGGACCTAACTCTTATTGTGTAAACATCTCTATACACAAAATAATACGCCCTATTCACTCACTCATTAATCCACAGCCCAAACCACTGGACATAGACACATCAAATTTTAAGTATGGCTTTACCTTGCCCCGTAGTCATCCACTAAGAAGGAATTTTTTAAATTCGAAAATTAAGGTGGGTGAGTGATTAAATATGTTTTCAATGAATCCTAGATATCGCTTCAACCCGTTGAGACATCGAGGTGCTCTTTGCTTCAGAATGAAGCTTTTAAAAATGCATGTTACGTAATATTTCAATTTTTGATGTTCGAAATCGTTTACGAACATCCCTAAAATGTAAGTTTAAATTTCGACCTTCAGGTGCATTAAAAACTTAAAACGTAGTTTCAATTAATACTCTGCAGCTATTAACTCTGTTGAGTTACCTGAATGATTTCTAAATATGAATGGAACTTAGTAAATACCTAAGAAGTTACTCTACGGTTTTTCAAAATTTTATATTTTACGGGGTAGAAGGTTGTAAAACGTCCCAGAAATCCCAAAGAACAGGTATGACCACGGAGAAATAACTTAAAAGTTGTTACTTTGTGTCGTTCTATTAATACGTATACCTCTATGTGTACGGGCCTGTTAATACACATTAATAATTTTTATAATGTTAGGAACATTGGTAGGAGGTTACGGGTTCGAATACCGTGTAAGGCAAGGCAATGGGAAACTGCTATGTTGTTATATATGCACATATTATTGACATCTGACAGAAGAGATATTTTTTCTTTTTAAAGTCCACAACAATGTTATTAAATGACCAGACGTGACGCGACGGAGACGGTTGAGTTGAGAGATTCGGGCGAGGATCTTAACACCTAAGGTTCTGAGATGCGGTCTTTAAGTTGTACAACGATTGTATATCTTTAGGTTAAAGATAGGCTTAGCTAGGTAGGAATCGAATTTTGAGTGCCTAACTTAGGCGATGTTCAGGATATTTAAGCTGTGCTTAAATGTTAGTGAAACGCTACAATGTGCTAGGCAAGCTAAAACTAACATTTGAGCAATAATTAAATTTTAGTACGTGTTGTGAAATCAACCACAAGCCCTCTAACTGTAAGTTACAAATACAAATGTAAATGTATGAAAAACTATAAACCTCAAACACAAGTAGGGCGTGGTCTATAGGCGTACTTCAATGTTAAACGGGGTATTTTTGTGATTTCTGAAGAAGAAGAAAAATAGGGTTTATGAACTGACGTTGCAGAGGAAATAATTTTACCTTTTCAGTTATTCTGAAGTGACACATGGTATTCTTTGTTCTGTGAAAACTATGTTAATTCATGTGCTGTATGATTCCTGGTGGTTTGCTGGTGAACATATTATACATTCCAAACGACTGCGTACATACATGATTATAAAAACATAAATACAATCTACAAACAAACAAAATTACAATTAGTACGTATACATACTGTACGCACAGAGCGGAAAAATTCCCTTATTCATAGTAGTCCGTCTACTCTGAAGGGATAATCCTGTCCACTGTCCCACCGGCTTGCACGTAAATAGACGGAAACAACTGTTTGCCTAGAGTTATGCGTGGCGAGATGACAAAGTTATGGTGTGATAGTACGGCACCGTATATAAACGTATATTTCAGACTTACATAGTCAAAAATCTAATTGGATAATTTTATCTCTACCGAATTAGTGGGAAAAAAAATGTTTCGAATGCGTGTTTTTTTTACATGATCGCAGTGTTCAGTAGTGAACTCGTCAAGTCATAAAGACGTGCCGATACAGCCGTAATCATGACTGATAATGGAAAGAATAAATTAATTTGCTACGAACACCAAGTCATGGGACAAACAGGGGAAAAAAATCACATCTGTTGAAGTCAGAACTGCGCATATTTCCCCCTTCAAGTACATAACTCATAAAAACCTAAAGCTTTCTGTAAATGGCATCATTAGAGATGATGGTATATCGCGAAAATGTTTTGTGCCAAGATAGCCTTGAAAACACTGACACAACGTAGCTGTCTATAGACCAATAACGTGCATCAAATATTAAAATAGCGGTATTCTTATTGGCTTAGTCAAATAGGGCAGTAGCTTCGCGTACAAGGAAAAGCCAGTAACCTTTTGATAAGCTGAACGTACGTTGAAGCCTAGCAAATAGTCAAGTTGTCCCGCGATAAACCATCAACTCTAGGCATCATTCAACAACTAAAGGAACTTTTTCAAATAAGAAATTAGTATTCTTTCTCCCGTCAAACGCGGTCGACGAGAATTTTACGAAGATGCGTATTAAAATTTTTGTAGTAAATCCAAAGGGAAAGGCTACGACTTATCAAAATACTAACGTCTGCGTATGCACCGTGTACAACAAGTCATGTTTGAGGAACAGATAAGCAGGTAATTTTAAGTCATGTTTTTCGTCATTAGTGAAACCTTCTGAAACACCCAATATTAATATTGAGAACGCGAGTATTGGGCGATTTTGTTCGTTGTAGCCTTTCCCACGAACGAGTGTACTTTTCCGACATATGCCTGTAGACTTTGTGACCCATTGCTAGGGA
This sequence comes from Medauroidea extradentata, assembly GCA_003012365.1. NCBI lineage: Eukaryota > Metazoa > Arthropoda > Insecta > Phasmatodea > Phasmatidae > Medauroidea > Medauroidea extradentata. The sequence continues at coordinate 171,160 of PNEQ01121135.1, forward strand.
CTGGAAAATGTCGCGAATTCAATTACCTGCACGCTAGACTCATTTATACTGTGCATACTCAAGCCCCGTATATTCGTTCATTGTCTGATGTTCCACTTAGAAGAAGCTAGTTGACTAATAGTCGGGGCTTGAGTATGCATAGTATAATGGATTCTAGCCTGCAGGTAATTGAATTCGCGAAATTTTCCCGTCCCTACCCATTGCTCATCACAAGTTTGGTTTCTAGGGTTTTATCTGCAGTCAACGTCATCACACTTTCATTCGCTCTTTGAATAAACCAAAGACAACACATTTTTCACGAAAATAATATATGGGATTTAGTTTGTGAAATGCCGTTTGACTAGCCGTCAAAAAAGTGCACTCATTTTATGGATCCTATTGTAGTTAAAGAGAGATGGTTAGGAAGCGGAAAATTTCGCGGATTCAATTACCTGTATGTTAGAATCCATTTCCCTATGGATAGAAATCATGTATATCGCGAAAATGTTTTGTGCCTAGGGCCCGGTAGTTTTCGCGAAATGATTTTTGCAGCACTTTGTTTCAGTGCCTTACGTGCGCACCTGCATCTCTGCTTTGTGGTCAGTGATTGGCTGCCGTAACATACAACGTCTGGAGGTTAAACCCGCAAATCACAGACGTGTTGTGTCACAGTTATCCGTGTACTTATTGGCACAGTCAAATGAATACCAACTCCGCACAAAAACACTCTGTCAATAGCCATGAAGTTGAGGTGCAGGTGTGCACGTAAGACACTGAAACAAAGTGGGGCAAAAATCTTTTCGCGAAAACTACCGGGTCCTATTTGTGCCAACACAGCCTTGAAAACATATATGATTCGTTATTTACTTCTGGCACAACGAAGCTGTGTGCAGACCAATTACAGGCATCAAATATTACTTTATCGAGAATCTTATTGGCTCAGTCAAATAGGGTATCAGCTCTAAGTACAAGCTAAAGCCAGTAAGTTTCTGGTAAGCTGAACGTGGGTTGAAATACAGCAAACCATCATCTCTACCTATGCATAATCAGGCCCCGTCAATTCGTTCACCGTACGTTGTTCCACTGAGTAGCAGCTGGTGGACAAACGGTCCGGGCTTGAGTATACATAGGGTAGTAGATTCTGACATGCAGGTCATTGAATCCACGAAATTTTCCGGCCTCTAGAGATGGTGAAAAATTGCAAGAATCTTTTCTGCCAGCGTATTCTGCAAATCAATATAGCGTCCTGTGCATTGTTTGATTGGGCGATAGATAGTTGTGTCTGTTTACAGACAAATCGAAGTGAACCAGTTTTAGTGTTGGCCCAGTCAAATACTGACTCGTCAGTAACGGAAGAGTGTCAGAAATGAATACATTACATTGAATCCTAGCGGACTGTCAACCGTCCCCGGGAGAAATCAGAATGTAGTACGAGTGAAGTAGGCTTGAAGAAGTTTCCCTGGGTTCTCGGCAGGGCCGGCATGGATCGTCACCGTAGTGGTACTAACCTTGGCTGGCGGGCGTCGTAGGTCCGGACGACGGCAGAGCTCAAGTCAATCCATGTCAGGCCGGGTGACACCTGAGTGAAGATCGCGCGACGCGGTGAGGACGAGGGTTCGCGACGAAGCAGGCGGTGTGTTCTGCGACTATGCCCTGGCCTCCGTCACCTGCGACGCCGCGATACTGGCGCCGCCGCGCGTCCCATGGCACGCCCGCGATGGTGCACGGCGTCGACAACACTACGGGCCGCAATGCGCAGCCGGCATCAGATACCCCGGCGAGGACGAGAGTCGATACGGCGGACCCTCAGGTGCGTTATCTACGCGTCGTCGGCGGAGGGGGTTGGTAAGTAAGGGGTGTGGGTGGGTTTACCCGGGGCGGGGTCGAGTTACGCCCAGCTTGGTCCGCGCCAGCCACCGCACTGAGCCCCTGTGTGGCCCCGGCCGACGCGACACTGGCGCCGTCTGCGCGGCCGTTAGCCGAACTGCTTGCACGCGCGAGGGCGCTCCCCCTCCAACCCCTTTAACCCACCCTTACACCTTGGTCCTTTCAACCAACCCCAAAACCCACACAACTATAGGTAGTTCGCGATAAGATGGGCACTTTTGATTGCCATTTTGTCTACAATAATTATTTTTAAAATATTAATTATAGACCTCAGACGTTAACTTTTCGGTAGAATACATTCCACTTTGATTGTTGATTAGTTAGTTTTGTCTATATCAAAAAGTTACAGGAAATTATTATTAATCTTAAGGAGCCTCCCTAGATAGGCTGCGTTTGTGTGTGTGAGGCAGGAGCGGTAAGAGTGCCATTAACCGACGTATGTAGTGCACATCGCCTCTCCGTGCAAGCCACTCAGATGACGTGCAGTTCGTTACTATTATCCTTTTTCCTATTGGACTTTAAGCTTTATTTTATTTGTGGCTAGCATAGTTCAAAATCTAACGCTTGTTTCTATGGTTGTATTCTTCGAATCCGGTTGTTATTTTTATATATATGGCAGTCTAAAAACCCAATTTTTCGGCCATTTTGAGAGGCCCGGAAATGATGATTTAAATAAACGAGCTGTATTTTTGAAACTATAGCGACGTAGTTTCAAGCGTGTGTTATTTTCGTAGATAAGAAATATAATGCGCGTTTAGTAGTTTCGTCAAAGAAAATATTCGCAGCTCGTTGCAGCGCATCTGAAGCGCAGGTAGGGAAGCCATTTTTCCCACGTCAAGTACAAACAATGGAATAATACGTAGTAGGCAGAGTAACAATTGAATTGTGTGCGCTGAGATTTAAAACCAAACTCAGAATGCTCACGTTTTTAAATTTTGTAGACCCACTGACGTATTCCAGTCTATATTTGTGGAAGTGAAACCGGGCGCTACAGCTCTGCCAACATTAGAGTGAAGTGAACTGAGAAGGTTTTGGTCACGACTCAACAGATACGTTTACAGTGTTGGAGGGGGGGACGATATCAGGTGAGTATGAAGCAGCGCCAGAATGAAAGCGAGTGGGAAACGGGAGATCCCCGAGAAAATCCGCCGACTAACGACATCGTCCGGCACGATTCACATATGTGAAATCTCGGATCGACTCCACCGGAAATAGAACTCGGATGACAGGTGGGAGGTCCCTAGTCGCTGTGCCAACCGCAGTCCTGCCAACATTAGGGATTATTTTTCACTTTCTGATATACGTTCCCAATATATTAGGATCGAATTTTGTTTTATTTATTTAACTATGCATCTACTATTCTTTCTGAAATAGTAAATTTATTGCATTTCGATTATTACATTAATTTTAAAAATTAATATATACATTTTAACTAACTCGTTTTATAACTTTAGTTACTTGTGTAAGTTATACTATTTTTCAACCTATATCATACAACTGTCACCATTATGTCATGTGACAGCAAAATACACATGCAACAGGACAAAATTTTAAACAATAATTTCTTGCTCTTGTACGTTTAGTACCATTATCTCATGTATATTGTTTTGCGACAATAGTTATTATTGCAAAATCAGCAGGTATTGTAAAGCCGTCTCAACACCTTTACTAAAAATCGGTTTTATTACGTAGTTAAACTTCGTCTAGAAAATATGTTTGTGGTGTTGGCTAATTATTTAGCTAACGAAATAAATACAACGAAATTAAACATTTGAACACCCTGAATGTCACCGTCTTGTTTGAGGTATTTCGTATGTCCATCGGGAGAGTTTATAGTCAGTCAGAATAGTGCTTTAGCCAGCTTAACAACAAACATAGTGTAAGAATTAACTGTAACTTTTAAAACTTGATAAATTGGACTCAACTTTTTCTAAACTTCAAATAATATGTGGTGAGCTCAGTTTTATTTTCTTTTGCGTAACATAACAGCTGCTTTTTTTTTTTTTTTACAAAGTAAGCTCTTTCGGATCCAGCTCTACAATGGGACTTTGGTATTGATGTGGTTTGTAGTTGTTCTCAAATTATCTTTGTTTACGATTTTTACTTCTTTCATGATACGAACATCTAGAGAGATCAAAGTTACTGTAGCAACCAAATTAAGTTTACAAAGATTCCCCTCCGTTTATTTTGCTAGATATGCTACTTGACTTTAAGCGAAACGTCAACAGTTAATTAAAAGTCGTTAAAAATTAACTTTTTTGTTAAATTAATTCAGAAACAGCATATTTCGCTGTGTACGTGACATAAATTATTCTATAGCACCGAAGACGGAAACGTTGCTCGTTTAGAAGTTAATAGAAGTGCTGAGAAGAGAAGATACAGCACAAGTTTTGGTGTCTGTGTGAATTAGTTAGTACTTGTTGAGTTTACATTGCCTTAACTAAGTGCTCTTTTTAGAGCAATCTCTTTTCACAAAATATACCATTTCTTTCTACAGAAACAGATTGAGAGATTAAACGTTAAATATTAATGCTGCGCCGTTTTAGCTCTACATAACGTGACGATACATAAAGGGATAAAACTAATTCTATTTCAGTTGGCTTTTTGGTTAGCAAAATGACCACATTACATGATTTTGCATTCACGATCGATTACATTCATAGTAACAAAAACATTTCCTTTACACCAAAAAAATTCAGGGACAACTTACCTTCCGGTAAAGAAATATTTGCTTCGCAACAAAGAAAACTTTAAGAAAACATATAAATGGTATAGTTAAATTTTTTCTTTAGAAAATTTTCTATTGGTGCTATTTTATTTTCTTTGTAGCGAAGATAAAATTTTTCAATACAAAGCTTGAGTTTAAAAATTACAATAAACTTTACCATAAAGACTACTTTTAAACTGTTTTAATAGACTTACACAATTTTGTCACCATTACTGTATGGTTTAACCAGAAATTTTCTTCGCAGTAAAGCTTAATTTGCAGTGGTTCACTTCACATACAAACAAAATGTTTCTTTCTCGCAAAAAAATGTAAGTTGTGGCAAGATAATTATTTTTGAGTGCATAGGCTTATGCGTTATTTGAGTTAAGCTTTTGTCAATTTTTGATGCTGGCAAAAAAAAAACTAAGGTTACCGAACAGCCACCATATTACATATTCAATACAAATTACTATTATTTTTCACAACTAAAACTTATTTATCGATATATGTTACTCGAATATTAATTATTTCAGTAATTAAAAAAAATAAAAAACATCGATATTGCACTGTCATATAAGTTCTACGTAAACCATGTAAAGATTTGCTTCAATGTCGCCAGGCTTATTGTACAGTACTTCGTTGTTATCTCAGCCAGGCATTTCCTTAATTATGTATCAGTTAATTTCCACAGCCTCCCTTAGCAATGAATTCATGAACACTTTCCTGTACTTTTACAGTAATAATTTATTTTCTAAAGACAAAGTCAGCAAAATAATGTTCTAGTAAGTAATGCTATTATATCCTTCATTGTGCCCAAATGTTGACTTGGGCCACTACCTTATGTCTTATGAACATTGAGGGAAAATACAGTGGAATGTAGTTTAAAAATGTTTCTTCTGGACACCTTGATAGTCAACATTCGTCCTCTAAAGAAAAACTACAAAAATATAATTTTTTTCTGAAACTAAACATTTTAAAAGGAGGGAACTTAAATAATAATGATAATATATTTATGCTTCCGAAGATTAGCTGTGAACTTCATTATTTCTTGTTGCGAAGATCTGATCTGAATGTAAAGTTACACTTTACTAAAGCCACCAGTACAACAAATTATATTACGAGAACAGTAACCGTTGCATCACCGTCACGAATGCCAATGTATTCGATAAAGGAATTCCACAAGCAGCCATTTGCCTTTTCCATTATGTATTCGCGTTCTTTTTGTATGTGCGATGCGTTTTCTTGTTTATTAACTGCTATTACTTACAAAAAAAATGTAATTTTCGAAAGTACTTTATACGATTTCAATATTTATATGTAATTAGCAGTCCCCCGCGGCTTTGCTCGCGAGTATTATTCGTAACTGATAATATTTACTTTAATTGAAAAACCTCTTTGTACACAAGATTGGTACTTCAGTCATCAAGTGTTAGAATGTCCAAGCGGCTAGTTGAACTAATTCTGCAGCAGGATAAGTAGCTATAGCTGTCCACGCGAAAAGCAGTCTTAAGTCTGTCCCTACCACTAACAGCGACTTCGCCTGGGCCTTATTTATGGTCCTGCCTATTTGACGTTGTGGGGTGATTACAGACACCTAAGGTAAGAGGTTAATCGAATGAGAAACATTTGTTTACCCTGTGCACAACCATTGGTGACGGTGCCCTCAATTATATATTGTCAAAATATTCACTTTAACTTTATTGACATTACAAAGTTTCAGTGGGTGAAGGTTTCGCGGAAACGTATTTGGTGCCCCAAACCTGATATTAGTGAGGTGATATATCGTCAGTTTACTGTCAAAAGTGACAAAGTCAAAATGAGATAAAATTATAAAAATGCTAGGAATATGTACATGTTGTTCACGAACAATTGCCCAAGTTTAAAGTCTATTCGTCTTTTCGTACTGTTGTGTAACAGTATAGTGACATACCACATTTTTGTTAATATCTACAATTTAATACTGTTTTTAAACGAAATAGTATTTATGACAATCACTTTTGGCAGTATACCGACT